>PVJL010007994.1:0-43776 GCA_004026885.1 Lyroderma lyra
AGAAATGGCTCAAGTTTTGCAAACAGCTGACAACAGAAATGATGAACAAAAGAAGAGCCATAGTAGGGGTTGGAGGTGGCAGGTGGGGAGGGAGGTGTTTGTGTGGTTGGAGGGCCTTGGGTCATCAGGAGTGCAGAGACCTGTTTTGACCAGTTTAAACTGGAGGTCTCAACAGCCCACTGAGCACAAGTGTCTAGCAGGTAGTTGGAAAGAGGTCAGCTCTAAAGAGAGCAACATGACATTGACCACATGAAATGACTCAACCTTCCAGCTAGACCAAAACAAAGTTACTGACCCAGAACACAGAGGCCCAAAAAATTGGGCAATCCTGGCCTTCAAATGGGCACAAGGCACATGACCTGAAGTTTGACAGCAGTGAGTTCTCATAACTTAAGATCCACCTCCTGTGTGTATGGCCTGAAGGAGGTGCATTTAACTTAGGTTTAGAATATAAAATGTTTATACAACCATTTATACCATTCGTACATTCACTTTCCACTTCAGAACTAAATGTTTCTACTAATTAAATACATTTATTTTTCACTGCAGAAGCGTTTATTTCCAAAATAAGGACATGTTAATTATCTGTAGGATGAAATTAACCACAGGATGCTAATCTCTACATTCATCTGCCTGGATATATATTACCCATGAATGCCTTAGTTGCACTGCCATCTATCTCACAGCACTGCCCAACACACTTCTGAACACAGGCACTTTTGCCACCTGGATCTGCATCCTTCTTGTTACTCTCTTACTGAGAACTGCATGGTGGTGTGGAATATGGAATTTTAATATTACCAGGCTCAATTCAAACCTAAGAAGACTATAGATTCAGGATTCAAAAGTATGTGCTGATATAATTCAAGGGCATTTTTGCTGGGAGAGAAGGTAACTATCTCAATTTACCCTGAGGAGTATTTTTGCTCTTGTTTTATGAGAACTGACACCTTAATTCTCTTGTCACTGACAGTTCCTAGATACAAATACATGTCTGTAATTCTCATGATAAGTCATTAGTATTAAGTATGTCACATCAATAGCTTAATTTAGCTACTGCAGTCAACATCTTCTGAGAGTTCACAGTGGAGACAACCCCAACTCATAGCATTAGAAAGTTAATAAAGGAAGAAATCCAGCATAAAAAATAGTTTTCCAGAAAGATGGGGAATCTTTCCTTCACAGCCACTGGGGAGTCACTGGCAGAAACCTCAATAAGTAGTGAGGTCCTCTTTTAGGATATCATACCTGGTTTTCCTCATCTGCACAGTGGAGCAACAATACCTCTTAGTTAAAAGTATATTTTCTTTTCTAACTATCTCCCTCCTTCCCTCCTTCTCTCTCTCTCTTCCTTCCATCTTATCTTCCTTCAAGGATATTTACTTATCATGTTACAGGCAGTATGCTAAATAGTGTAAGGACATTAGTGAAAAAATAAAATCTCTACTCTAAGGAGCTGAGCTCCTAGTGAGGGAGATATTCATATATAAATGAACAAACAAACATGTCAGGTGGTAAGACACACTATAAAGAAAAAGGATAAAGAAATGGAAGTGATGAAAGTAGCTATTTTTCAACACCAGGTAGTTCCTTTGCAGCACAGAGACAAACCAATCCAATGAGGGAATACCCCACACAGACAGATGCACAAACCCAATGAAGTGGTCCTATATATCATACAGATACCCTAGCTTCATGCACAGGATAAGTATTCATTGACTATCAGGATCCCCACAATCTTCTAGAGGCATCCACACTCCTAGTCTTCCCTGGGATGCAAAACAGAGTCCATTGGAGATATTGTATGGGTTGGACCCATGTGGTTTAATGTAAGTGTGGAGAATTTTCATATAATTGCCATGTGTCCATTAGGCTGGACATTCCTGAGGGGGCAGTGGAAGTCATCAGGAAGGAGTATATTCCTGTTATTGGATACCCAGACTCAGGATGCATGCACATGGTATTTGTAACAACTGGAATAAATTCTAAACTTTTTAAAGTACTAGCTGGGTGCTGTTGGAACTACAGACTTTCAACACCAAAAGTGTTCTTTTCTAGACAATTAACATATGTCAATGCCTTCAGAATAACAGAGACAATTAACTATTTTTTTTTTGCCCTCAGGTAGCAGATTTCCCTTGGGGATCTCCTGTCTCCTGATGAGTGATTACACAAATAATGAGGAGATGTTCTTTCTTCCATAAATGTCACATAGATTGGGCTCCAGTTGCATAAAAGAGGCCTGAAGTGAATGGACTTTGAACTACTTGAAAGTGACCTAGAACATGGCATTGTCTAACATCAAAAACACGCAAGGCTATATTAAAGAGTTTCAAAGTAAAGATCTAAACCCCAAATCCTGTAATTACCTATTTGTTTTTTATTGTGCTATGTGAAAGAAATCTACCAAAATATGGATATGTGTAGGCCATTTTAAACATATGATTTTTAAATGCACTAAAGTAATTCACATATTGCACCCTAAATTCAAGATGCTTCAACTTTGCTTTGCTTGGCAACCAGTGGTTCTGAGGACTAGACTCAGGACTATGTATTGTCAAATACCTCTGATAAATGAGGATGGAGAAAATAACTTGAAAGGATATCTCATTATTGAGACACCTATTTCTTCACAGTGACCATGGAAAATGTTAATTAAAGATGTGACTTATCTGGAAAACATAAGTCTATATAGATTACAATTATATATCAGTTTGCTCATTTGTTTTTGCACATCTTCTCCCTTAAGAAAGAGTGCTCTATAATTGTTTTATGTACTTCTGTATCCCTAGTGCCAGAATAAAGTCTGGCCCAGAGTAGATACCTAACAAGTATTTGTTGCATGAATGAATGACATAACTCTTGCAGCAGATCTCTTGGAAAACATAAGTCATAGCCCCTTAAGGCACGAGGCTGCCTGGAGAGGGCTGTTTTTTACTATACACTTTTGAGAGCTCTTTATATATTACTCCTTTATATGTCCTTTGCAATTATTTTCTATACCTTATCTTTTCATTCTTTTACAATGTCCTTTGAAGACCTGAATATTTTGGGTTTTTTTTTTTTAATTTTGATATAGTCCATTTTATCATTCGGTTCTTTTATGACTTGTACTTTTGGTGTTATAGCTAAAAAAATCTTTGCCTAAGCCAAGGCCACATGATTTTCTCCTATATTTTCTTCTAGAAGTTTTAGAGTTTTAGATTTGACATTTAGATTTGTGATCTATTTCAAGTTAATTTCTGATCATGGTGAGATAGTGGTAAAAGTTTTGTGTTTTGTGTTTGGATATTTAATTATTCCAACACTATTTGTTGAAAAGATTACCTTTTCCCCCACAAATGCAGCAGCATTTGTAATAAGACACTATTGGAAATAATGTAAATATTTATCAATAAGGGGCTATGTATGCAATGGAGATGCATGGCACCAATAAAACAGATCTATATACACATTTAAAAGTAAAATTTATTTGCATTTATTTTCCTGTGGACTGCCTGTTCATATCTTTTCATTCATTAAATATTCATTGAGTTCCTATTGTGCACCAAACACTGTTCTAGATACTGAGGACATAGTAGTTGCAGGTAGTGGAAGGAAACAGACAATAAACAAAGAATTAGCAACACATTAAGTCTGATGATGATAAGAGGCATAGAGAGAAATAAAGCAAGGTATGAAAAGTGGAGAATGTGGAGTTGGAGGGATACAATTTGATATAGGGTTAATATGGGAGGGTTTACTAAAAAGGTAACATTTGAGTAAACACTTAAAAGAAGTGAAGGAAAAAGCCACACAGACGTGCTATAGGGACAGCAAGGCCCTGAGGTGAGAACTATTGGAGGAGGATGAAGAGGTCACAGTGGCTGGAGCAGTGTGAGCAAATGGAAGGGAGCAGTAGGAGATGAATGGGAACACATTACAAATCATAGGGCCTTGTAGGTTACTTACTGTAAGGACTTTGGCTTTGAATCTGAGTGAGATGGAAACTGGAGATTTTAGCAGAAGACAGACAGGTTTATCTTATTGATTTGAAGGAGCCCTTTATATAATAAGTAGAATATTTATTCATCAGCTATATATTTTGAAATGATTATTTCCCACTTTTCATTTATGTTTCAACTTTGGTTATATTTTTCTATGTAAAACTTGTTAATATTTACTTAGCCAAATGTATCAATCTTTTGTATAGTGGATAGTTGTTGCCTTACCTAGAATTAATTTTTGCTTCATCCAGTAATAGGTAAGAGTTTACTTATAGGGGGCCTTGGAGACTGAGAATCTAACTTCCTCCATACCTACTTCATATATGAGCATTAGAGATAGGCAACTTTGTGATCTGTTATCTATATTATCTAGATCCAAATGAGAGGGATAAGGAATAAATCAGCAGTCCTAAAGTTTTCAAACCCTCAGGCTGAAATGTATCTTGTATGTGTGTAAAATATATAGACTTCTTTTCTTTAACCCTTCTATGTACCCACTCAATGTATAATAATTATAGCTACTTCATAGAGTTATTATGAGGCGTTAAATGAATTACTATATCTAAATCACCAAGGACCTGCAACAATTGCTAAATAAGAGCTATTGAGCTATTATTATTACTACCTCCCTTAGGGTGGACTTACTGTGTCTCCTCTTCAAAGACCCTATAAAGTTGATGTTTCTGGTTCCCTCTACTATGTAATTTTAATTTGGGGAGTGGTTTCGTGTCTCGGCTGACCCTTCAAGCACCTGGGCAGTCTTTATTTGATGATAACGCTAATAGAACTGCTTTTCTTCTGAGTGTGTAAAAGTGCATTACATTTCTATAGTCATATGAGAAGCTAGATGTTGCCTGTCTTGGAGGTGTCAGTTGGTGTTTAACCAATCTGATTTTTTTCTCAAGGTCTTTGTACTTTTTGAGAGAGACTTATTTTTTTCATATTTCTTTTTACTGTGTCGACTTTTTTCCAAAACACTATTAAACAGTTATTGTTTATTTAAATTTATTTTATGCATCAAAAGTTGCAATGAATCTATATATTAGTGTAGGATGATTTGACATCATTGTTATGTTGATTTATCCTATCCAAAACCAGGATATATCTTTCCATGTATTATAATCCTCTGCTATGTCCCTCAACACTTTTCCTTATATAAATATTGTATATTTCTTAAGTTTGCTCTTGTTTTTATTTGATATCTTTTTGATGATTTTAAATGTAGCCTTTTCTCCCTTTTTTCTGCATCAGGGATAGGAAAACTATGACCTGTCAACCAACTCCAGTGTCTTAGCTGTTTTTGCTATTAAAATTTTGTAATAAAGTTTAAATGGCCATACCCATTTATTGGCATGCTGTCTATGGCTGCTTTTGTGCTACAATGGCAGAACAGAGTAGTCATAACAGAGACCATATGGCCTGTAAAGCCAATAAAATGAACTAACTGGCCATTTACAGAAGAAAATTTTCCGACATGTACTCTGAATTTTCAACCTGATTGTTCTTGGAAATAATAGAAAGCTATTACTATTTGTATATTAATTTTATCAGTACCTGTTTTTATTTTTAATAGCTTTACAGTGTTTTTCTTTGGTTTTCTAGGTATAATACCTGCAAATATTAATAATTTTATTTTCTCATATTTTATTTAGAATTTCTATATTTATATTCATTTCACAATCTGTGTTTAATTTTCTTTTGTATTCATCAGTCTGGGTTCACTCCAAAAAACAGAGTCACTTAAGTATCCCAGGAGTGTTACTATAGAAAATTTGGACTTATTTTAATTTTGAATTATTTGAATTATCTGAATTATGTAAATTGTTATTGCAATAATACTACAAGGGGGTAAAAGTGAACTCCTAATGAAAATTAGAGCCTGTTACTGGATGAAGCAAAAATTAATTCTGAGTAAGCAAACAACAACTATCCATTATGCATAAGATTGATAAATTTGACTAAAATTAATTTGAATTATTTGAATCAATATAGAAATCCAGGCTGGGAAGGTCTGGTGGAAGAGATCAACAGAATCACTGCAGAAAAACAGGAAAGTTGTAATTGAAAGGTCCAGGAAGCAGACACTGAAGATTCAAGTCTGAAACATGGAAGTGAGGGATCCTCAAATTCTTATTTGGAAAGTGCTGGAATTCTCAGGAACTCTGAGAAAGCTCCAGTTCTGCAAAAACAAAGTGGTAGTTCTCCAGATATCAGCAAAATGTTATTGTGAATCTATTATCTATCCCTATGTCTGATTGCACTGTACCTAGAGACAAATTACCTCTGCTTCCCTTCTGCCTTCTAAGTCTCATGAGAAGTCTTCTCACTTGGCTATCTCTAACCTAGAACACTTACAGGACAGGTGATTCTGGGGAATGTAATCCATTTTTTCTCCAAGACATGGGAGTGATGTCGAGTTAACAACAATCCAATGTCTTTTAAATTTTAGTATCAATGCTTCCTTTGTGCTCTAAACATATAATCAGTTTTTGTGATTATTCCATGGGCCCTTGAAAAGAAGATGTATCCTCTAATTTCAGAATATAGAACAAACCTGCCTTATTAATTAGGTACTATTAAGGTAGATTTAAACTTAAATTTAATAATATATCTAATTAATTTAGTTAAGTTCTTTACAATTACTTATTTTTTTTTTTTACTTTTTACCATGGACTAATGGAGCTAAATTAAAAACTCCTACTTTGTATGTTTCTAATTCCCTTCATATTCCTCCACATTTTGTTTTATAAATTTTGATGACATGCTATACTTAGTGCATAGACAGTAATTGCTGTTAGATCTTCATTATATATTGTACCCTTCCCTGCTTTATCTCATTTTCATTGAATTCAACTTTGTCAAATAGTAATTTTCAGATGTCTGCTTTATTTTTGTTTCCATTTGTCTTGTATGTCTTTACCCATACTTGTGATATCAAATTTTCTGAGTCATTTCATTTTATATGAGCAATTATATAGTCAGTATTTAACTGAGTTTTCTTTTGACAACTCAATGAAAGTCTCTATTTTTGTGTATTAATATAGTAGATATGTTTAATATGAGTGTTAAAGTTTTTAAACTTTGATTTTCTGCTTTCTTTCATATGGCCTTTCCTTCTATTATTTTCAAAGGCAAATATCCTCTTTTCAATTCTAATGGAAGTCTTTGTAAGAATAATTTCATATAGTATATATAATTCTCTATGTATTTAGGTAGTATCAACTGTTCAATAACAACATCAAACTAAATGAATATAACCCTACTTCTAACTTCCCCTTCCCTCCTCCCTCTAATTTTGTGGGATATGCTATTACTCTTAATTCTTCTAATTCTTTTAGTGGTCAACTTTATGCATTTGAATATATTTATACCTTTTAAACTTTAACTGCCATTTTTAAAACAAATTAATATCCCACTCACTATAAAAAATAAGATAGTCAACTTAAGTACACAATCTCAGTTTCTCTCCCCTATACCCCCTAACTTTTTTTGGCTACTTTAATATTTCTCCATTATCATCATTGAACTACATTAATATTTTGTCTGTTTTTATGGTGCCAATTTTAAAGAGTTTTATTTAAGACATTGCCTTTTCCACTTTACAATATAGAACGTATGAAGTGCATCAATATGGCTTTTCCCTGTGTACATATTCCATACTCAAGTATCAAGAAAGCCCAGTTATTTAGCATATATCAGCTAAACTTTAAAACTGTCATGGAATTTGCTACAAATTTGGGTCCTTCTATATTTTGTGTGAAACAATGCTAAATCTATGCTCAAGGCTGGCTTAATGAACCTTTTCCATGGTGGACCCAGGAAAGGCACCACCAGAAGGAGGGCCTCCACCAACAAGAATCCCTCCTGGCATACTTCTTATTCTCTGGTACAGCTTGGTAATGATACGGTTGTAGACTTTTTACAGTTCTTTTGGCTGGTATTAAAATTCTTCCTTCTCTGCAGTCTGATTCTTATCAAGCCAGTTGATGATTTCATTGCACTTGTCAAGAATCTTTTGTCTTCATCATTGATCTTGCCTTGAAGCCTTTTATCTTCAACAGTTGTTTTCATTTTGAATGCATAAGATTCAAGTGAATTCTTGGAAGACACCTTATTCTGCTACTTCTCAACTTCAGCTTTGTATTTCTCAATTTCTTGGACCATGTGCTCAATGTCTTCCTTGCTCAGGTGACCCTTGTCATTAATGATGATATCTTATTCTCTTTTCCTTTACTCTTATCAACAGCAGAGACATTGAAGATGCCATTGGCATCAATATCAAAAGTAACTTCAATCTGAGGAAGATCACAAGGTACAGGAAGTATGCCTGTGAGTTCAAACTTGCAAAGCAAATTGTTATCTTTGGCAATGGCCCATCCACTTGCATAAACCTCAATGAGCACACCAGCCTGGTTGGTAGACAGAGTAGGTGTTGAAGGTCTGTGTCTGTTTGGTAGGAACAACAGTAATGCACTTGATGGCTCCAACAGCAAATTCAATGCTAAGGGAAAAAGGAGTGACATTCAACAGCAGTAAATCTTGAATATTTTCAGATTTGTCTCCAAATAGGGTGGCTGCTTGCACAGCTGCACCATAAGCAACATCCCCATGAAAGTTGATACACTTATTCAACTATTTTCCATTGAAGAAGTCCTATAGGAGTTTCTGGATCTTGAGGATATGGGTATAACCACCCACTAGGACAATATCATGATCTGGGATTTGAGCTTGGCATTCTAGAGGACTTTCTCTACAAGGTCCAGGGTGCCAGGTGATGGAGGTATAGAAGTTGGATCTCTTATAGAGCAAATTAATCTTAATAGTTGCCTGGGTGCTGGAAGAGAGAGTATGCTTACCATACTTTCATTCTCACTGATGTCCTTCTTATGTTTTCACTCGAACTCTGCAATGAAATGGTTGACCATTTGGTGGTCAAAGTCTTCTCCACCTAAGTGAGTATCCCCAGCTGTAGATTTAACTTCAAAGATTCCATCTTCAGTTATGAGAATTGACACAACAAAGTGCCACCTCCCAAATCAAAGATCAGCACATTTCTTTCAGCTTCAACTTTTTTGTCTAAGCCATGAGCAATGGCAGCAGCAGATGGTTTGTTGATGATTTATTGATGATTCAAGTACATTGAGACCTGCATTAGTTCCAGCATCTTTGGTAGCCTGACATTGTGTCAGTGAAGTAAGTAGGTACTATGATGGCAGCATTGGTAACAGTCATCCCAAGGTAGGCTTCTGCAATTTCTTTTACCTTTGTCAATACCATATATGATACTTTCTAGGGATAGAAATTTTTTGTCTCTCTTATATTCTACTTGGACCTTGGGCCTGCCAGCCTCATTCACTACCATGAAGGGCCAATGCTTCATATTGGACTGAACAACAGTATCATCAGATCTGTATCCAATCAGGCATTTGGCATCAAAAACAGTATTTGTGGGGTTCATTGCAACTTGATTCTTTGCAGCATCACAAAACAATGGTTCAATATCAGTAAAGGTGACATAACTTGCGGTGGTTTGTTTTCCCTGATTACTGGCAATTATTTTGAGCTTTCTGTGCTGGAAGAAATAGTAGGTGGAGCTGAGATCAATGCCAACTTCATGTCCTTTAGACATGTTTGCTTGAATACAGACATAGCTTGCAAGAGAGCCTACACTTTGTCTTTTAATGGTAATTCCCATAATTCTTTTAACCTTTAACCACAATTTTTTTATTTACTTTTGCCATAGGTTTTCTCATTCATTGTATGGTTCAACTTCATCTTCTTGTAGTTTCTTCAAAACAGTATTCATGTGAACTATATTCCATGAATTCTTGCATTTTCGGAAATGTTTGTTGTTGATATACTTGAAAGGCAGTTTAACTAGGTAAAATTTATTGAGTCATATTCTTTTCCTGAAGACTTTATAAGCATTCCTACACTGTATTCTAATGATGCACGTGGATTAGTCTGAAGCCAACTTGTGTTTCTTAAATTTTATTGTTATGGGTAGTTTGATCATTTTGGGCTGGATACCCATAAGACTTTTTTCCTTTATCTTTAACTCAGGAAATTTTGCAAGACTCTGGTTATGTGCTAATTCATTTTTCCTTTAATATCTGGATCTAAATCTTCTTTAATATCAGGTGAGATTTAAAAAATAAACCTTTGAATGTTTTCTAGTTTTTTAGTGTTTTTCTTTAAAAAGAAAACATTGATGCTTATGTTATCTCTCCTTTGCCTGTTTCCATATCCACAATTTTTCTCTAATTGTTTTTCTTTAATTTCCATTCCGTTTTGTTTTGTTGTTTGAAGGCTGCCATTCATATTACTGTTGTTGTCAGTGTTTGCTATTACATTAGTTAATGGTATGATGATACAATGCCATCAGCTACTATTTGCAAGGTAGCCATGATTTCTGTGATAATTTTAGTTTCCTCTTCTACTTTATACCCTAGACACAGCTAGCTCACTTTTAATCTTCTGATTCCTTTCTTGATTTCTTATATTGAACTTTTAAATCCACAAGGGACTTCTTTTGTTAAGTTTTTTGAATTCTTAGACAAATATTTAGTCATGATTTTCACCAACTGTACATCAAAATGCTCATGCTGTATAGGCTTACTTTGCCTTTTTGTCCTGTAATTTTCTACCATTTTGTGATATTTTTGTAAGATCCCCTGGTTTCAGTTTTATTATTCATCATCCTTGAGTGAACATAAATCTTCTTAGAACCGATATTAAAAAGGAATGGTGTGGAGGAGGGGTCAGAGCAATGTTCTGGGTTAGCGGAAAGTCCCCTGATTCCTAGTAAAGTCTCTTATGATTCATGGGGAGAAAATATTGGGGTCGGTTTTGTGGATGTTTTTTGTGTGATAGAGAAACAGTGACTGAGAAGTGATCTAACCATTTTCTTTTCTTTTTAGCTCACAAAGAATGACCATTACAGAGCTGCTTAACACCTACAAATTTTCTTCCACATGTTGCACATTTACAAAGATAGATCATTGCCATTTTAAAGTATCCAGGAAGATTCAGGAGGCCCCTGAAGTCAAAGATGCACCTACATCTTATTGTTCCAAGTAAAACATTGGTGAATTTACCTTCTGAGTAGACCACTTATTTTGGAGAAAATTTTGCTTTGCCAGTTCACCCCAATATCTGGAAAAACACTTATCCTCGATTGGAATCTCCATTACTCTAGTCCAATATTCACTGAATATGGCATTTCATCTTATTTTTATGGCTCATGATTATAGATGTTTTCTAGTTCCAATTTAAAAAAATTTATTTCCCATTTCTCATTTGCTTTTTGTTTTTCAAATTTGGCTTCAGAGAGAAATAAAGATATTTTTACTCCAATATTTAAAATTAATATTTGAGAGGAACCTAGACTGACATACCTGGTATGGTAGAGACTGCTACCTGTTTACCAGAACCTACTTCCTCTTCTTGAATACACAAGGAGAGTAAATTTCCCAGCTTCTCTTGCAATTATATGGAATTTAAACAGAAGCAAAATGCGCCAATTCTAAGCCATGCCTTTTAAAAACCCCCAACATGCACTCTTCTATGGTTTCTTTCCCCTTTCTGCCTGATTAAGTTGGAGATAACCACGGGGATACTGAAAGTTATATGGTAAAGAGGGCAAGTTTTTAAAAAAGAGTTCATGCCCCAATATATGTATATTTTTGTTAATAAACATATTCATGTACTATTGTTTTAATATGTTATGTACATTGTAGAATATACTAACATAGAAATTTTTAATAATATAAAATAAATCTAAACAGAAAATAAAATTAAGGCAGAGCCTCCTTCAGCCTGGGTCCCTGAATGACTGTGAAAAACAGCTTCCTGCCAATCTAGAACCATCCTGGATTGTTACATAAGCAAAAAATAAAGCCTACTATGTTCACTCATTACATATGTGGGTTTGTTTGTTACTGCAGTCTAGCCTAACCAAAATAATACAGTGAGGGAAGCAAAACAATGTGGAAGCCTACTCAGTGTATCATCCTTAGGGACAAGTTTAAAAATTATAAGGTCCAGATACCAATGTTGATTGACTCAACATAGACCAGAATGAAGAGATAGGATGGCAGAAGGAGTAGTGGTGGCTAAAAGAGGGGGATTGACCATTGGTATGGACAGAAAGGTAAGAGCAAAGTAGCAACCTCTGGAATCTTTGTATTATGAAAGATTGGGACTTACATATATGAGTATATAAAATAAGGAAGGAAATAAGATAGTCAAGCAAGGTGTATTATAGATATAACTATTCACCCATGGGAGAATTTATAGGAAAAACTTTCTTTACCCATTTCATGCTGAAGGGGCCTTCCAGTTGTTTAACTCAGAGTAGCCCTTCTAGTCATTACCATCCATCCAGCTCATGTTTGCAGAAGAACGAAAGAAGGAGGCATCTTCCCCTGCCCCACAAAGTGGGTTTGAATTCTAGACCCTCGTAGCCCCTGTTTCTGCCTCTTTTCATTTAACCCCCAGCCACACTAAGTAGTTACTAGACACTAAACATCATACTAATAAGAACAGAAAAGACAGTGACTTTTCGCCAATGCCTGACGAGAATGAAGACAGGAGTGCTCTCTCAGGTAGGCCTTTCATCTTCCCTTGGAAGTGCCCTCACTCCCCAGGCCAAACGGGCTATGGGAAAACAGAAATATCAGGTGGATTTATTGGAAAGCTAATAAAGATTCAACTAAATTGTCCTTTTTACCCTGGACTCCCTTTCAAAGCTCTGCATTTGGTTTCATATTTGCAATTTTGAATTATTTTCTCAAAGACGTCCCCCAAATTGTATAAGATTCAGGTCCTATAAAAACTTGATCGGCTCCCTGGAAGTCAAATAGCTCGGCCTGAAATAATTTCGAGGACTCATCTGCTGCTGGAGCAGTAATGGTTACATATTTAAATTAAAATGCAGAGAATCTTCAGGACCTTTAGGCAGAAATCATAGTTTTCTGCTGGTAGCGTGATTGCCAGAAAACAGAAAGTGGGGTATCTCCATCTGCTGGCAGAAGACAAAAACTGCACCACTTTGCATTGACGGCGGACACTGAGCTTTGTTTCTCTTTAAGTGAATAAATAAAATCAATCAAGCAACATCATATGGAATTAGAAAAGCAAACAGACTCATGACCTCATCGCCACAACAAAGCTATTACTTTCATTGTGAACCCTTTTCCAGCCCCTGTTCACAGTTTTACGTGGATACGAAGGCATTGTAGACAGTCCTACTTCATAGATTTTTGTTTGGTTTCGTTTTTTACTGATCATCAGCATTTTACATATCTCTATATTGTCTTCACAGCCAACTCTTTTAATTGCTACATCCTATGCCAGTGATAGGCCCTGAGAGATTTCAGCAGCAGTCTTATTTGTATTATGGCATATACAACATTTATAAATAAGGCTGCAGTGGTGAATACTTTTGAGCGTAGAACTTTGTCTTTCCCAGTGCAAACTAGGGCAACCAAATCCCACTTCATAACCTGGCTTAGGAGAAGCAGGACTTCAAAGGAAAGAGTGGCCTGACTAAAGGCAAAGCTCAGCATGTGCGTAGTGGATAAATAAATGAATGAGTGAATGAATGAATCTTTTGGTCAGTGAATGGCATGCAAAGGAACCTCAAGGAGTTGCTCTGCATTGCACAATCCGTAGAATATTTTGGTGTGCCAGTCTTACAACACTCTTATAAACATTGAGAAACATCCTTCAGAGAATTCCATCAGGAAATTTTTGATATTCTGCTCTGGAATCTCCAAGTTCCAACTGCTTTAATAATTTACATACTCAGTCAAATGTGGGATTTAGTGAATTCTTACAGCAATTTGTTTCACTTATTGAAATGGCAATCTACATTAATCAATTACGAAACATGATAAATTGCTTTCTAAAAATTATATATGTCAAACACAGCTCTTGCCACACTCCTTTACTGGGCACACCCACGACCAGTCTACGTGCATCCCTGGCCATGGCTGGCTTGCTGAGTGATCAGGAAACAGGTGAAAGGATGTATTTAACAAGCAGTTACAGTAGAGTCTGGCACCTGGATTTTCTTCTTATTTTTATCATGGATGTTCTCTTTGACCCTGAACAAGTCACATCTCCACTCTGTTCCCTTACTTCTAAACTGAAAAGGAAAGACTACTTGCCTTCTGAGGTCTTTCTAAAACTAGAGTTCTATTAGTTTACCAGACCAGATGGAGTCTTGGGTCTTGTTGAGACCACTAGGTATAAGTAGGCTTTGGGGAAGTCTCCTTCCTGGGCTAACCATTCCAAGTTGAGACTTTAATAATGCGCCTATGCTGTCACCACTTACATAAGAGAGAGGATGACACAGGCCACATGACAGCCTGTTGTCAACACAGAAACTAGAGTGCAGATTCAGTAATACTTCTCCAAGAAGGTATGTCACAGAGGACTGCTTTAGAGAAAGAGGGTTTTGTCCTTTCTGTATGTCTACTAGAGAGCCCACTAGATGCCTTCATGCCAGTCAGGGTGTGGAAAGAGCAATGTCATCAAGGGCTACACCTCAGTCCACTTCAGCAAGCTTAGAATTAGGCTACTGAACTAAAATTACAACTCACCATTCCTTCTAAGCCTCACTCCAAACAAGGGTAGGCAAAACCCTAGAGAACTCCAGAGACAAGCAGGCAAGATATTGGTCCCCAAGGAGTTCACAATCTAGTGGAAGAGGTAAACCAACAGTATAGTTATGAAAATTCAAATAGAATTACTGAGTTCTTAAAGAGAGTTCAAAAAATACAGGAAAAATTAATTTAGACAACTTGGGGAGCGATGGTGCCAGGAATGGTTTCTTGAGAAAAATGTCACTCATGATGGGTCTTCCAGACAAGTTAGATTTTGGTGGGAAGCAATAAGAAGGACCTGGGGAGGTGGGTGTCAGAAAACACAGTGGAAACAAAGTTTTGGAGGCAGAAAAAAATGGGGTGTGCTGTGCAGCAGTGAAAACTGTGATCCAATCAGAGCACAGGATGCTCAGCAGGACCTCCCCATCATCAGCAGGCTGTCTTACATGGTAGGAGTCCAAAGTGGCTGGAAAAGGAACAAATCAAAATTGGTCCTGTGTAAGGCTCAGCCCAATAACAGGGCTAACTGGTGATTATGGCTTCCTACATCCTTAGCTTTCCCTTCTCCTGGTGTTGTCACAGACCCCAAAGACAGTCCCAGGGTTGTGCCAAGACAAATGCAGGTCGGGATGTGGTAATCAAGAGTTTCTATCTTGTTTTGTTTGCTTTAAGAAGACAGTGAAATAGTGAGGATTCCCAAGAAAGGGCAGAAATGGGGTGCTTCCCAAAGATAAAGAGGCATCTTAGCATGGCTGTCTTTGCCATGCAGCAGCTCTCTGCTCAGTACCCCTGCTGCCAGGCCTGGTGCTTCCCACATGGTCAGCTCAGATATGCAATACTCCTTGATTTTTATTATTTGAGTAATGTAATCACTATTGCTCTTGTTACCCAAAATCTTATAAACACCCATTTAAGAGCAATGTAGGTATCATTTTCTCATTTATTTGATGAGATCATCTCTCTGGTTGGCTCTTGTCATAGGAGAAATGGGTAGTGGAAACCATCCTGTATCATCACACTCTATCCTAGGCCTGTTCCTCAGTCACATGTCCCATAAACACCACCTGTTCAGGTTGGAAAAGGGGCCTGTAGAGATCTCATATGGCTTAACAAGGGCCGGAATCCCTGCAACCTGACATCTGGAGACATCACTGAGGAGTCATAAGTTATTTAGACTAGAAGGTAACCTAGTGATCCACCTATATCAGGAATAGCAAATGAGTTTTATCTGACTTTCCAATTTTGAATCTTTGGGAGTATCTCTTTGGAGATGCTAAAGTAACATCCAGACCCTGTACAAATACGCCTGTCTAGAGAAATTAAGCTTTCAAGACAGGTGGAAGAGAGAGAAAAGGGAATGTTAACAGCCATCATAGGCTGCCCCCAGAGCCCAGCATGGGCTTGGCCCAGTGCAGGTTCTCAGCAAAGAGTCCCTTGAGTCAACAAATGGACAAACCTGAAGGTATCCAACTCCAAAACCCAAGGGCTTCTTCCTATAGGGCATGGCCCAGCCTCCTCAAAGAGTGGCAATACATGGAGGGCTGGGCTTGCACACAGGCCTTATTGTAATCTGTTTTCTTACCAACCTGTGGACCATTAACTCAAAGGATGTGAGGCTCTGAAGTTTGCTCAAGTTTTGCTCCCTCACACCTACTGGAAAACTCTGGCTCAACATCTCCACAGTAGGGCCCACAGATCTGATGAGCTTAAAAAACAGAGTCTGGCTCCAGCTGCTAAGAAGAGCAGAGTGAGATCTTCAAGCCCCATCCAAGATAGCCCAATGGAAACAGGCAACTTATCCCAGACCCAGCTCTTAGAGACTCCATGATACAGAGAAGCCCTGGATTCACCTCTGCTTACAGAATTTGTGCCATCACTATGCATCATCATTGCTGACATATCTGCCAACCCTAAGAATCCCTGCACAGTGACCAAAATGCCACCAAATTCAACACACTAGACCAACAGACACCGTCCTGCTCCAGGCCCCACAGGAGACAGCAGTAGCATATGCCCTCAAAAGAGAATTGTGACTTTCAGAAATGGCAAAACATTTGGAGATTATCTGGACTGGACTGTAGGTTCTAGAGTGAGAGGGTGAACAAGAGGGAAGAGGAATGTTGGGATCATAGGGCACTGGAATTTCTGCGTTCACTTCTTTATCTACTGGCATTCCACCCCTTCCCCCAAAAAAACATTTTGAAATAAATGAAAAAGTTCACCTCCTAAAAACAAGGGTAAACATTTTACCAATTAAAAATAACAACTGATTTATAGAGAAGGAAGGCCATTGTCCTCAGTCTCACATTTAGTTTCTAGCAAAGCCCAGGTTAGAACATGTTCTTCCTGAATCATACTTTCTAAGCATACTGAAACAAGCCTATCCCATCCTTTGAGAACTTCACTAAAAGATATGTGCCCATGTAATTTCCTGAGTAGCACATAAGAAAGAAGGCAAGTAGATTAGTTTCTTGGGGTTGTTATAAAAATGTACCACAAACTATGTGACTTAAACGACAACAACAAAAAATATTGTGTCAATTCTGGAGGCCACAAATCTGAGATCAAGGTGTGTCAGTAGGATTATATCAATCTTTACCTCCATTTTCACATGGTGGTCTTCTTATTTGTGAGCCTATCCCTAGGCCCAAATTTCCTCTTTTTGTAAGGGCACCAATCATGTTGGGTTATAGACCACCCTAATTGACATCATGTAAACTTGATTACATCTGCAAATACTATCTACAAATAAGGTGACACTGAGATAACAGGAGTTAGGACTCCAACATATAAATTTAGTGGGGACATAAGTCAACTTATCGTAGCAAGTATAGCCACAGACCAGGAGTCAAAAATAAGCACTGAAGTCATAAGAGCCTAAAAGGCTTTCTGAGGGATGTTGAAGAATGAGTTGCTGGAAGGCTGCCCTTGCCTTTCTGGGCTGTTGGGAAGGAGATACGAAGAGACTTTAATGAGGCACCAGTGGTGGCATATGCCCCACCATTCCATCCCCACATGCCCATCAACAGAATAATTGTATGGCCAGAAATGTGAAAATAGAAACCATCTCAAAGATAGTAAACTTCATAGTCTTTCTTCCTTGCATGAAAAAGTCAGTTTACCTTCAATGGTCTAACAGAACTTGCAGCCCTCACCTTCTATAGCTTCACAATTGTCCACAGAAAAATAGCAATTAAATGCTTTTAATATCTGGTTGCAGGTTTCATGCAGTCCTAATTGGAGAAACTGTGGCCTAGAGAAAAGGGACTTACTCAAGGTTACAGAGAGAATTAGAGATAAATTTAGAACTTATTCCTCAGTTTTCAGCACTTGTAAGAACTCCCTGATCATGGGGATAGCCAAGCCCAATGTTCTTTCTACCATTTCCCTTTCTTCCAGCATGTCAGCTTTCTGATCATGCTTGAAAGGTGGTAGCAGGTTTTCCAACCCTATGTGGGCCTTAGGTATTATCTACAGGGTCCTCCTAGAGATACCACCTTGCTCCAAAAAAGATCTTGCTGGTGGGAGGGAGGGGAAGGCACTTCCATTCTTGTATTAAAGTATGAGCTTTGTACTTTTTCTGTCAGTTGTCACTTTGTATTTTTTTGGCAGCCTGCCCTTGGAAACATATTACCCCACATGTCAGAGCAGCTTCTGCTCTGCTGCTAGGTAGACCAAGAAACAAATATCAAGTAAAGACTATGTCTTGAAGGCCACAGGAGAAACTTCTTAATGAAGTCCATGTGTACCAGTGCATGGACTTGGTTGCAACTACACCAGCTACTTGGGGTGGTGGGGTGGGAATCAGGGTGTTTGCCTTTTTCTCATTCTGGACTGGATACTTAATAGGTTAGCTGAGTTAGAGACCCTATAAAGTGAGTGAGGAATGGTCCATAAAAGACAGTGTCCAAACTTTTTAGATGCTAGAACCAGGGCACAGCAGAGTACTACCAGATAATTGTTACCAGAAAAAAAGGCTAACACTTGGCTAACACTAATAGTTCCAAAGGATAGTGTGCTATTTTGAAGTATGTCCTCTTCTCTGATACAGCCACTGACCCTTGTGCCAAAAGCTTGTCAGTTAGCTATTTGACTAAAAGGTAACCCTTGCAAATATTCCCTCAGTAAGACCCATGACACACAATTTGTCTGGGGACACTTGTATTTGACACCTTTCTAACTGCCAACTATTATTAAAGGCATTAAAAGAGACCTAGAATAACTATTTCACCACTAACATAGAGATGACTTTTAAAATGTCCCGGAATTAAAAAGAAAAATCACAAGACTGTTGAAATGTATGAGGTCAAGCACCTAAGTGAGTGGCTGTTCCATTTTTTAAAGTATCTAACAATTTGCATATAATAGATTTTATGCAATAAAAGGAATTAAAAATGAAGGTGAGAATAATGTTTATCTTACCTTTCTAAACCACAAAATGTACTAGAGAACTGAAATGTCATACTAGCACAATGCATTTTTATAAGCTACCCATTTTATATTGCCTTTTAAATAATACCTCTCCTAGATCCATTATCAGAAATTTCTCAGGGTCATCTTTATTTTAAAGTTTAACCAAAAAATGGAGTTGACAACCAATTCATCAACATTCTATGTTGAGCTGTATGGAAGGCCCCACACTGAGTATTTTATATTTATTTCCTATTCTCTGGACAACAACACAGTGAGGCAGACAGTAACACCATTTTACAACTATAGTAACTAATGCCCAGAGAAGTGAGGTAATTTGCTCCAGGTCATACAATGGGTAAGAGATAAAGGCAGGATTTGAACCCAAAGCTGTGTTCTTCTGTGCTACTATCTGTTCAATAATCAACCAATAGTAGCCATGTGGCTCTACATAGACCACTCTGGGGAATCACTTGGCCAAGTTTGTTCGCATTAGCTCCATTGTAGGAGATGAGAGACCAGCCTTCATAGTCATATAAATTGTGAAATCCTTCTACCATATCAATCATATCTAGTCTCATAAACAAACTAAGCCAGTACTTCCACCCAATGAGACATGGGGATAGGAATATTCTTTTATGAGAATGGGTCTGCATCACCCTTTATTTATTTTTTTTATTTTTTTGTGCATCACCCTTTAAATGGGGAGCTAACATGTCCTGCTTGGGCATCCTGACTCTGTGACTCATCCTCTATTCTAGACTAACACCTTGGGAAATGGAGGAGGGTACTGCAGAAGAGGTATCCCTGATAGCGAGCTGGGTAGAGACCTAAATGAGATGAGAGTTTCAGAAATGAATCAAAGTGTGTTTTCAGGAACATCCAGAGGCCCCAGCCCTGAGTCCCTTTATAGAAAGAGTTGGTTGGAACAGATTTGTTGTGTTGATGAGTTCACTCATTATGACTTGGGCAACATGAGCTACACACCATGTTCTCCTAGCTTTAATGCAGATCTTGGATTTTCTTCTCTCCCTGTGGGTAAAAATCATTTCCAGAAGAAATGGAAAACATCTGGAGAAAAACAGAGCCCAACAGTGAACTTCAGCTGCCATCCACCATATTAGCTCATGAGATACATTTTCTGAGGAAAAACAATATGGCCTTCATGCAATTAGATCACAATACTGCGAGCCAGAAGCTAAAAGGCTTAGTTATCTCCTTAAGTTCTAAGTGGCTTTGTGTGCACCTGTTTAACTTTCCACCAAGATTTTAAGAGTGTGACATTGCAGCCTATGAATTTAGATGGCTCATTGGTTGTGGGACAGTAAGCATACACCAGTATCAAGTATGTTTTTAGGTCCCTCAAATATGAGGAGAATTCATGTAGAATATCATATGTTATTATCTACTGAAGACTCGGACACAGCTCTGAATTTCTATTACAGCTTTATCTATAACTTTCAGACTTCATTAATTTGGGTACAATTATGGTTTGTCTTTAGATTTTTCTAAAGGTTGTCTGACAAAAAAATTGTGCTTTCAATTTGTAAAACCAAATACCTATGTAAAACCTGTCATGGCCAGCATGAGCTGCAGACAGTTGCATTGATGGGGTTAATTGCCATTTTAAAATAATTCACTGCTTCCAGATTGATTTTTCTGTTATTTGTCTTTACACAACATTACTGTGTCTCACTGTAATTATTCAATGCAAAGTTCATACTTCTGAAGTAGAAGACTGGAGTCAGAGGAAATGGTGTTTGATTTGTTGCCATGGAAACGCCTGCTGTAGATGGACTCTAATCCCATGACAACTCTCTCTCTCTTAAGAACCACTTTTTTCTGACATAATAAAGATCTGATCAAGGTCAGATTTAATAACTGTCTTAATTCCCTGACTTTTCCCCATATTTGGTGTCAGAGACTCATTTTTGACAAGGAGATGCTTAAAAGAACTTTTGCTTGCTTTCTTTAGAAAATTATTGTTTATGTCTCTAAATGCATAAATCTGGCTCTGTGGCACATTAATTTCCACCCATACTTTTTGTTAATGCATAATTTCTACATTAAATGAAAGTTAATTCTAACTGTTTGTACTGCATTGGCAGATGTTTGTGGTACATTGTTCTTGCAAAGACATACATTATGGGTATCAATAAAGCTTATCATTTGACAACAAATGGTGTTTACAGTATTAACAAATGCCACAACCATTTATCTTTCAGTTTCTACTGTAATAATTTTATGAACTGATTATCACTGCAAGCATGCAGTTTAGTGAGAGAGGAACTGTGCAATGCCACGCTGAAATGGAATATTTTATATTGGAGAAACATAAAGGAAAGATTGTTTGCCAGGTATGTTAAAGCAAAGTACTTTCTCTCCCTTGATGGCCTCATCTGCACAATGAGAGATGAAACCACATTGTCTCTAAGGACCCATCTCACATCTGGATGACCCTGATCTGTACTAGCCCTTTACAGTAGAGGCATAAACTTCTGGGCTCCTGCCTTGCACTTCCATCTGAGGATTTCACAGAGCCCTAAGGCTATAATCAACTCTCCTACTTGCTATGCGTATGGTACTTGCCCAATCCCAATTGTCTTGAATTTGCTTCACTGTAGATTTATGGTCATCCTGTGAAGGACAAGGGCAGGGTTTTTAATTGCAGTTAAAAGGTGAAAAGTCTGAGACTCAGAGAGGTTAAGCTGCCTGCCCAACATTAGAGTTTTCTGTTTAGCAGAGGTAGGTCTTAGATTCCCACTACCCCTACACTGCCAAGAGAGTCAAGTTAGTGAAACTGCCCAAGGATACAGATGCATCTAACCCCTTTCATATTCAGAATTTTGAACCTCAGCTCTCTCTCTTATTATGTAGTTGTCCTGGGGGAATTTGTTTAATCTCTCTATACTTCAGATTCCTTATCTGTAAGAAGGGAAAGCTGACATAACTCTACTGAGCTGCAGATAAAACTAAATGAAATTAAGCATGTAAAGTGCTTAACACAGACTCTGGTACACAGTAGGTGCTCATGATTGTAGTGATGATTATCCATCATCCCCATGAACTCCAAATAGAGCCTGCACACTCTCTGATGGCTGTCTTTCCTCTATACTTTCCACATTCTCTGGAGAACTCGGGGCTCTCTCTTCCTTTCCCAGGCTTTGGCATGCCCATTATGCCCAACGACTACAAATCTTAAAGGAAAACACCACACATAAAATAAACCAAATGCTTATGTTCTTAAATCAGTCTATTCCTTGACAGTTATCTGTAAACACGGTTCTGATCTTTCTTTAGATACTCCATGATTCGTGTGACAATGGAGTAGATGTAAATATTTCTCTTGTCTACTTTTCTGATTTCCTCACACTTGTCATCAAAGCTTGTTCCACAGAAATCTGTGAATGTGTCATTTTGTATAATGAGACTCATCATAAAGCCAGTTTACCTGATAGCCCATTCATTGGGACAGGGACATTTTGCAATTTTATAAGTGTGTGAGTGTTCTAGGCTACTACAAGACTTGGAATAATGCAGAGAAAAGAGGAACAACTGTTGATTGCTTAAGAAGCTATGGATTAATCTCCTTGCCTACAAGCAAGGAAAACCCTGACGTAAGTATTTTTGGTTGCTTCTCATACTTGCTCTTGTTTGGGGGCTACTGAGTACTAAGGAACACAGGATGACCCAAGTCTTGCTCTGAGGCCTCCAAGAATTAGCCACACAACTCTCTTCCTCCAGTTTCTCATGCACCACTCTCTCCAACATACACATCTAAAAATGAATGGATTTACTGGATGGCTTCCAATGGACCCTCTTGTCCTGCCAGCATGGACACAAATCTAGATGGCAGAACTGTGTTTAATTGCTCTCAAGGCTACAGACTTAAGAAGGGACAAACATTGAGTCACTCTTGGTCACAGCTCTTATAAAACTCACTTATTCATTTAAGAAGAATCAATAAGAAATATGTTAAATAAGAAATGAAATATTTTACAGACCTATGGTCTGTGCTTTTGCTCTCTGAATATTAGTACAGAGCGTACCCTGAAATGCAGGCAAGATAGTAAGCAGACTGAACTCTCTTAAATAGCTAAACCATATCCTTCTCTCTGATGAAATTTGGAATAATTGAGTAAAAGGTGTGATGTAAGGTTCAGGTAGTAACAGGACAGAAGAGTAGGCTGACCAGATGTACCATTTTAAATGGGGCAGAAAACAATGGTACTGTCTTGTTTCAAAGAGTGCATATAATCAGCCTATAGATACCTTGAATGTAGCCAGTGAGAATAGGTTGACCATAGGTACCATTTGATATGAAACAGGACTTTTGTTTTCTGTCCTATTTAAAACAGTATGACTGGCCAGAACACAAAAGAGGAGTCAAGTGAAGAGACCAGATTTTTATTTCTTTCCTAACTCCTGGTCAATCCTCCCTTGTGGATTATCCAGTATGGTTTTATAGCAAGTTTCAGTTTAGAAGGTATTTTTAAAGTAGAACTACTTTTCTAAAGTAGGTCATCTCTGAATGCCTGTGCTACTGTCTTAATTCAAACCCTCACCACTTCTCTCCTGGTTACTATATTAGCCTCCTAATTGATGCCCCTGCCCTCTGTCACTCTCCTTTTAACTCTACTACCAGAGAGATCCTGCTAACCTTGAATAAAAAAATACTCAGGCTGTGAAAAAGTACTTAACTTGCAGGTACCCCAATGTCAGGCACTATGCCTAAGGTACAACAATGATCACTCCTAGGTCCTGTCATGATAGGTATGATATGGCTGTAATCAGGATAGGGAAGTGGCTACAGAGAAAAGTTATTCAAATCTTGCCACTTATACCATATATGTGACCTTGAAAAAAGTGCTTAAACTCTCTGGGCCTCAGGCTCCTTGAGTGTACAATGGGCACGAAAGTGATAGCCCAGGCTACCTCATGGGTATGTGGCCAGACCCAGGTGAGATTAGGTTACCCAAGTAATGGGCTCCATCCATCACGAAATGCTGTACTGGGTAAGGTGGTGTCCCTGTTGGCACATCAAGGAAAGATTAGTCTGAGGTCTCCTAGAAAAGTTGAGAAGTGGCCTGAAAGTTTGGCAAGGATTTCAGAAAGTAAGAAGAAGAATAAAGGAGCTACCTGGGTCATAAAGCTCAATTAAACCAAAGGGAGACAAATCTCTCCCTCGATTACCAACCCAACTGTGGCTGTTTGTATGACAAAGACAATGACAGCCTATTCCCTTTTATTTACCCCAAGTGTCACTACAGAGTCAAGAGCACGTTATGAGATGCCCAGTAATAAAATGAAAATGAACACTCAAATGGGGCGAACAGATCTTGAAATGTTTTCAATGGTCTGGTGACCAAAACCATCATTTTTACCTCTTACTGTTCTGGTTTCTCTACATCCCACTCTCACTGTTTAGTAAGAAAATATGTCAAGTAAATTATGGAAAAAGCCAAGAACTGAAAGAAAAGTTGTCATAGGTAAATTAAAGCCACTGCTGTAAAAAACACATGCAGATTGATTCAGGCAAATAATGGGAAATGTCTTAAAATGTCCCGGCAAGGCCTCTTTGGGGCACTGAGAAATGTCCCAAAGAGGCCCTGTTGACAGGGATAGTAGAGAGAGAGGACAGAGCAGAGAGCAGGGGCAGGACCCTCCTTCAATGCAACAGAAAGTTCAATAACCAAAATCTCGCCTAAATTAATTATCAGTATTCAGGTTTGCATTACTAACTTGTTTGCTCACAGTTTCTTTAGGGAAAACACACTGGACCTGGAATCAGAAGATCCTGCTTGGAGCCCTTTGCTTTCCTTCTACAAGTGGAGTGATCTTGGGTAGAGGCCTTGAGCTCTATTATTCTCAGTTTCCTCATCATTGAAGTGGCGTGGATCATCATCTACCCTACAAGCTCGTGTGACAGAAGAGAAGACAATGTAATTTGAAGGCTGTAAAGTGCTAGACAAATAGAAGTGATTTTCATTATAAAATCAAACCTTGGAATTTACACATTCACGGCTTGTTCTCAAGGTTGAAAATAGAGCTCCAAGGTCAAATGCAATTCATTAAAACCTAATTAGGAGACAAATTGTCTTTCATTTCAATGTGTGATACAGATTCCAGCAGCTTAAGAAATAAGGATGGTCTATTTGAAACTCATTGTTTTAATTCCAGGATTTGTCAAGCAGCTGCTCTGTGCAGGCCCTCTAAGGGGGAATGCAGAGAAGGAGAGGCCACCGTGCTCACCTTCCCAGAGCTCACTGTCCAATAAGGCCACAAATAATCGAGAGGCAGAGCATGCTTGGGAGCTAACATAACTACAAGACTAATGCCCTAGGCCAGGGTTCCCTTTGTGACAGCAGTCTCATATAATTGGGAAGATGTCATGATACATTTTTAAAAATAAAGGAATTGAAGGACTAAACAGGAGCATGTGGCTTGACAGATAGAAGGCAAAAAGAGAAACAGCAGACAGAAGCAAAGTGACAGAGGTCACTTTGGGCCTAGTTCAGAACTCCCAGAGTCTGGCCTGGCTGTGGCAGATATTGTGCACAGGCCAGTTGATGAAATGAAGTCCGGAAGATCAGACAAAGGAATTTGAATTTAAGTCAATTCTTAGTGCAGAACTGTAGACAGCCGTGGGGCTTGTCAGAAATTACTCCATATGTTTTTATTTTGTTCTGCTGGTTTCATTGACCCTAAAGCCTTGCTAGTTCTCTGTCCTGCCTGAATGAATGCCTATACATACTCAGCCTGGCCTCAGTCTGCTGTAACCTGGCTATGCTAGATGAATAACTTCTGCAGATCTGCTGTATAACATTGTGCTTATAGTTAACAATACTGTATTATGCACTGAAATTACTATTAAGAAGGTAGGTCTCATATTAAATGTTCTTACCATCATTTAAAAAAAAATAGCAAATCAGTACTGGAAAGGGTGTTGTATGGGAGCACAAAGGACAATTTAGCCAGAATGAGGAGATAAGAAACATGAGGACAAAGTAGAAACATGAGAGCTAAGGTATTTGCCATGTGAATGGTGAAAAGTAGAAGGAATTCCTAGACATTATGGTATAAACATGAAACATTAGGTAATGCTGTGTTATATATACTTGAAGGTTATTAGGTGTGTAGATTTTAAATATGCTCACCATAAAAAAAGAAATGGTAATGATGGAGTTTTTAGCTAACATTATGATGGTAATTATTTTGCAATATGAAGTATATGGAATCAGCATGTGTATATAAATGTGTCAAATCAACACACTGTACACCTTAAACTTATATAATAAACTGTCAATTATATCTCAGTAAAGCTGAAAAAATATACAGAAAAATTTTTTAAAGACGTGGAACATTTTACTCTCACTTCGCCCTTCAAATTCCCAAAGCTGTCAAACTCTTGCTAGTCATTGTCTTAACATCTAGAAACTTCTTTATAAATACTCTGAACTCTCTATGCAGATAGAGAAACCATCAGCAAAGTAAAAACATAACCTACAGAATGGGAAAAATTGCAAACCATATATTTAATAAGGGGTTAATATCCAAAATATATTAAAAACTCACACAACTCAATAGAATAAAAAAATAACCCAACTAAAAATGGGCAAAAGACGTGAATAAACATATTTCCAAATAAGATATGCAAGAAGCAAATAGGTACATGAAAAGATGCTCAAAATCCTTAGTAATTAAAAAGAAACAAATTAAAACCACAATGAGATATCACTTCACATCTGTTAGAATGGCCATTATCAAAAAGACAAGAGATAACAAATGCTGGCATGGATGTAGAGAAAAGGGAACACTTGCGCACTGTTGGTGAGATTGTAAATTGGTGCATCCACTATGAAAAACAGTATTAAAGATTCTCAAAATATTAAAAACAGAATTGCCATTGGATCCAGCAATTCCACTCCTCAGAATATATACAAAAGAAATGAAAACATGACTTTGAAAAGATAACTGCACCCCCACATTCATAGCAGAATTATGTACAGTAGCCAAGACATGGAAACTACCTAAGTGTCAATCAATAAATGAATGGGTATAGAAATTGTAGCTATGTACACACACACACACACACACACACACACACACACATACATAATATATACATACACAAACACACACACATATGCAAACACAAGGACTGTCTGTAAAAAAGTCCAGTCATAAATGCCTCTATTTTTTATATTACATGGCTGGATACTTTCCAGACAGCCTGTGTGTGTGTGTGTGTGTGTGTGTGAGGTGGGACAATTAATTTCATAAACTCACCCGAGAAAAAGTGCTACATACCTCATGGCCATGAAATCTGTCATCATACCCAAAATCTGACAATTAAGTTTGCAAACTTGCCACTGTACAGTTACGTTGGTAGTACTGTACACTAACCTTACCAAGGTTATTATACCTTACAGAGTTGTTTGTTCACTACTGCCAATGTTAGCACACAGTGGCAAGTGTGCAAACTGAATTGTCAGATTTTGGACACAACAACCATTCTGATGACCACTCTAGAAAAGGTTCCAGAATTGCTTTGAAGGATGGACCAGTCACTGGCATTGGTGAGTATTTCAAAGGTGATTATAGTGATATTTAACAATGAGGTATGTAGTACTTTTTCTAGGATAAGTTTGCAAACTTAATTGTTCCACCTCATATACATATATATATATATATATATATATATATATATATATATATATATATAAAATCTCCATTAAAAAAGAAGAAATTTTGCCATTTTTGACAACATGGATGGGCCTTGAGGGTGTGTAAGTGAAGCAAATCAGACAAGAAGGACAAATACTGTATAACCTCACTTATATCTGGAATTTAAAAAACAAAACACAAAAATAACTTACAGAAAAAGATATCAGACTTCTGATGGTGAGACAAGGGGGTCAAAAGTTACAAACTTAAGTTACAAGATAAATGTAATGCACAATGTGATGACTGTAGTTAACATTGCTGTATGGTATATAGGTAAGTTAAGAGAGTAAATCCTAAGAATTTTTATCACAATAAAAATTAATTTTATTTTTTTTCCTTTTTAGTGTGTGTGTGTGTGTGTGTGTGTGTGTGTGGTGTGTGTGTGTATGATGGATGTTACATGAACCTATTGTGATAATCATATATATATATATATATATATATATATATATATATATATATCTCAAACCATTGTACAGTGATGTGTGTGAATTATTTTTTTCAACTAAACTGGGAAAATTTTTCAAAAAACAAAAGTATTCTGAGCTCATAACCCAATACTTAGCACAGATTCCAGCACAGAGTAGGTGCTCAATAAATATTTATGGCATAAATGAATAACTTATGTGCCTAAGCAAAAAGAAAAGAAATTACCGTAGGTAGGAATGCAAATCAGGCACAAGTAGTACTGACTGAAATAAGGAAAGAAATGGGAAACCAGGTAGTCTGCAAAAATCCTTTAAATAAATAGTTCTCCTGGGATACAGTTTGGGCAAGGCAGCCATAACCCAGTAGGCCTCCATCTATGTACTAGATCAATTTGAAGGGGTCCTGTCTAGTACAAAAGTGATAGTATAGTTATGGGATGAAAGGGAACTTGGGAACAGGAAGCATGTGGATAAGTACAGGACAAAGGGAGGTCAAAGTCAGATGGTGAAAAGGAAGATTGTGTCTGATAAAGGAGACTATCACACTGAGATCAAAAGACTTTGGCTATATATGGTGGATGTAGCCTTTCAAAGGTTTCTAATTCAAACTTTTAATATAACTGTCAGAAAGCAAAGAAAAAAAGATAAAGGAAAAGAAGGTATGGCTGCCTTAAGTTTAAGAGGTGGAGCTGCAATACTGCAAAAGAAAAAACAATGGCCTGGAAAGATCCGATAACGATAGTGAAAGCTGTTTAAAAGAGCTTTACTCTACAGAACAAAATTGGTGAAATATTGATCCCTTGAAGAAATGTTTACGTCCTCTAAGCAGTTATCCCCAGCAAGATTTCTCTGAAAAAGATGGAAACCAGCTAGTCTTATTCATAGTAGGTGAATCCTGCAGATTCAAGTGACATTTAACTGTTGCTTTTGGGGAGTCTAAAACTACACTTGGTAAAAGAAAATTGCACTGACAAAAACTGCTGACATAATAGTGGTAATGTATCATGTGATTCCTTTTTTTATCCCTTCCAAAATCTCCAATGATAAGTAAGCATCCTTTACTTAACCACTTTATCTTGTCTCATGGATTCTAATGACAAATCAGTCATGAAGCCTGCTCTCAAGTAACATTCTGAAGAGCTGAAGGAACAAAAGTGGAGAAAACATTGATGAAAAGTCTGCATGGGACTCCAAGGGGGTCAGTTCTAATGAAGAGGGAGTGGTTCCCAGATGGGATGGCTGTTTGCCAAGTAGAAAACCATCATTAGGAGAAAGTTATGTTCCAGGCAGAGTAGGTGGTAGGTGATAAGACTCAGAGCCTAACAATTTATTGAAGAAAGGTAAGAGAGGAGTGTTGAGAAAGAGGCAGGGGTCAGATCATTGAAGGCCCATCTGTGTCATGTTAAGGAGGTTGGGGTTGATGTTGTAACTAGTGGGTCTCAACTCTGTACATATGAGACACCTGGGGACTTACAGAAACATGAACGTAAACCACTGAGCCAGGATCTGTGGTTTGGGATGCAGACCAGTGGTGGCAAAGTAAGGCTGGTGACACTGAAGAACTGTTGCAGTATTCTTTGATAGTAGAGGCTATGTCCAACAGATTCCATATGATATATACAGTCTTAATAAGCCTTTCAGCTCTAAGCCTTTTCCATTAAAACCTTTAGATGTGATGAATGATATTAAATTTTAAAAAATTAACCTGCCTTCTTCACAAAGCCTGAAGTGTAATTTATGTGAAATTGCACTTGCACAATAGAGATACTCCACTGTATTTCATCTCAATCACAGTGAATCCTCCTGTTCAATTTCATGAGCTTCTTGTTTTTTAATTGGCTTACTTTTGTTTGACAGTACACAGGACAGAAGCCTTCCCTGTAACCTCTTCAGCACCAGCCTTAGCATTGAAGAAACTGGTTTTGCTCATTCCCAGGAGCTGTGGGAAAAAGAGGTAAAGAAAGGAGGACTTCCCCAAAGCTGTTCCAGGAAAAAGGGCTACAAATTGTCATTGGACTTCATCTGCACTCTTGGTTCTCCTGGGTCCCCTGACTGCTGGCCCATACTGCAGTCTCCATAATCAGCTAAGCCAAAATTCATACACATAGAAATATACATATATACAAATATATACACATATGAATATATATACACAGATGTGTGTGTGTATACGCACGCATGCACGTACACACACACACATACACACACACACACACACATATATATATATATATATAAGCTGTCCAGAAAGGATTCAGTCATGTATGTGAAAAACAGAGGCATTTCTGTGTGGATTTTTTCCGGACAGCTCCTATATATAATTTTTTCTTATTTCTCTGGGTAACCATGACTGATACACAAGGCTACCCCTATATGGTGTCAGTGGAGATTACAGGAGGAACCAGAATTCTCACCCCCGCCTAGCAGTAATGAGCATCTCTTCTCATTCTGTGCCAGAGTGGTATCTTGGAAAGCCAAGTGAAGATCCAGAACTCTCATCCACCCTGGGCACTATCAGGGGAGGCCAGGTGGAAAGCAGTATAAAGTCCTTTCTCTTTATCCTGATGAGGGATGTTATCAGTGGAGGCCTACTGGGGAGACTGAACTTCCACCTTCACCTAGCAGTAACAAGAAACCACATCCACACCCAGGTATCAACAAAACCCCAGAGCTAAACCTAGGATTTTATTCTCACCTTGCTTTAAAGAGGTGGTGTCTCTGTTTCAATCAATCTGGAACTTGATTGAGTAGGTTTGTTGTTGGTAGTGGTATTGGTGTCACAACTCCAAAACTACTTTTTGTATATTGGGCAAATGAGTAAATATCTGAGGTTGGAAATTAAGGTTCTTACTCTGGAAGTAAAAAGATGCAAATATGGAATTGAGGAAAGTGTGAAAGAACCTTGGATTGTAATTGAAAGTACCTGTATCAATCTGCAATTTAAAATTAGATAGCAAGGGGGACACATGAGTGCATGTGTGCTTCCTACCTCTGTCCACTGAAAGAAGCTAGAACTATGGACACCCTGGTAGCAATGAGCTCACCTAACTACCAGATGTTGGTTTAAATTACCCACACATAGTAATCAGAGATTCTTAGAGAAATGGCACAGTCCAGGCTGGGGCAAAATAGGGCATCCTTGTTGAGGCAGTCATCCCATTATAGTCAGAAGCCAGTTGGCACTCAATATGATGATATAGTGGAACCAAAGGATTGTGGTCCAAGAATTTGGACTTCCCAGCCTCTCTACCAAGGTTTCCTTGCCATGATCTCTTGGTGTTCTGCTCTCTTGAAGTCTGTGAACTGCTTCAACTGTGCTACAAGAAGCTAAGAAAAGAGATTTGTGTCCTCACCTGAGCTGGACACCATTATTTTTGATCCATCAAGATGGCAAAGATTTTAAGCATGAGAATACACATGATTGGCAAGGGACAGAGATATATCTGCTTCACATGCTGATATAAAAGTACCAACTGTTAATATTTCTGAAAGGCAATTTAACAAACTATATAAAAAGTCCTTTAAAATCTACATTATTTGACTCAATATCCCTACTTATAGGAATTTCCCCTATGAGGATAACTAGAAAAATGTGCCTTTTAGGAACATAACCATTCAACAGTGTAATATTAAAAGTCAAATTGGTCAACTAAACTCTGGCATATTTATGTGATAGAATATAACTCAACATTAAAATTATTTTTAAAAATATATTATCCATGATATAATAAATTAAAAACAGGATACATTATTTTACATCCAACATGACCCTGATCTTATGTGTGTATAGATATATATCCTTTATACATTCATGAACACATTTGCATGTGCATAGAAAAATACTTAAAGAACACACAAAAATACTCTATAAGGGGAATATTGGGAGAGGAGGGGGGGAAGCTAAATATAAGGGGATGGAAAGAGGGGTCACATTAGGTGGTGAACTTATTATGCATCAAGTTGACAATGCACTGTGGAATTGTATGCCTGAAACCTATGTAATCCTTGTTAACAGATGTCACCCCAATAAGTCTAACAATAAAAATGAATTAAAAAAAAAAAAAAAAGGGGAATATTGGAGATGGAGAACTATTGGTGATTTTTAAATTTTCTTATTTTTCTGTATTTTCTAAATTGTGATCAATGACTATATATTTTATAATCAGAATATATATTTTATAATCAGAATATATATTCTGATTATAAAAAGCAGCTGAGAGTTATTCTAAATGAGTTCATATCTCCTGACCTTGGTTAATTCAACTCCAAGGCAATGGGACAACAAAGAGAGGGAATAACTGAAGTCTGTCAATCTTCGAGGAATTTCTCTTTTAAAATTAGAATTGACACTGGGAGAGTAGAAAAGGCAGAATTCTATCCCAATTCTCCAAGAAGAGAAGTTGGCCAATTCTATACATCACAATGCAGTTTAGTAGGTTAATAACCAATTGACTGACTGACTACCCACCCAAAATTCTAATGAACTCATGTGAATTAGCTGGAAGGGGACCTTGGGCCTATGTAGTTTAACAATTTTCAACAGACCTTTGGATGCAGACATTTTGTCTCATAGATAAAATTTACAGATATTATGAAAATGGGAGGGAAGGACACAAGAGCATAAGGACATATGGTTATTTGAAAGGAAGAGCTGCTTAGCAGAAAATATGAGGATTAACTTTCATAAAATTAGTACAATTTTCTACACTTAGGTCCAACAAGTCAATGTTTTTGGGTGAAGACTGAATTAATGGCATTCATAAAAGTATGTAAGCCGAATGGAAGGAGCTCCTCCTCATTCCTTGCACAAGTACTCCAAGCACATTCCCATCTCCATACATCTGTGTCTGGTATGTGCCTGCCTGGAAGGCCTCCTTGTCCCACGCTCCTCTCTACCAAGCTGATCATCTTTCCCTGAAGGCCTATCTGCCCTGCAAAGATTCAACCCACAGCAGCCTTAAGATAAATAACCAAGGATACCAGGCAGGTATGCCTTCTCAGGGTGTCTGTGAATCCATCAGATATATAGCCTGCACCCCAACATAGGCCTTGCTCAATAGATATCTGGCAGGGAAGGCACAGATGTGGCAGTACAGTCACAGAAGTCTAGAAGGTCTTTAAGTAGATTAATAGTGCAGAATGGTGTGTGTTCTGTTCTGTTCCCTATTATCCTACTTGCTTGTACCTTTTAGGTCCTTGACAATTTATAGTACAGCAAAAATCCCATTAGAACAGGCTACAAGGAGGTATTCAAATTATGTCACTGTACTGGAATTTGTGTTGTTGAGGGCTATTCCAAATGAAAGAAACACTGGCCAGGACTTTAGCAGTTTCCAAGAGAATGGAATTTGCCTTTTAATGTCAATTATAGGAACAAGACCTGCCTAGTCTTGAAGTTCCCCATGGAATGAAGTGATAAATACCTGAACAAAAATTGTAGCTAGATTGTGCAAAAGCTAAATATAATCCTCTGAATATATATTTAGAGTGCGTGTTATATGGCTGAGGATGACCAATAAATGGGACTAATGCCTCCATAGCCTCGGACCCAGAGCAGCATGGTTAAGTGTATAGCCAAAAGCAAGTGGCAATTAGATGATGTAGCTCATGATGCTAAACACTGGCTATGTATTGTATCTTGTGGGTAAACATGACAGCCTCTTTTCCATTACTCTGAGGAATCTTAGATAATTCATATGTGAAATTAAAGGCATCTTATTCATTCAGTTATTTATTATTTTCTGTAAGATGGGTTAGGAATTTGCCCCAATGAATAATGTTAACCATAATAGTTAATTTACTCCTATTCATTGGCAGTAATAAAAATGTACAAGAGGAGGCAGAAACATTATTATTTCTTGCTTGAAGTGCAATTTCACGTGGTGAGAAAAACATGTTAATATGCTGTAAAGTGCTACAGGAATTTAGTTCTCAAAGGAATGGCAGTATTAAATATATTCTGACAAGAAGGAGCCTTGGAAGGGAAACATCTATCTTCATAAAGTCATTAAATTTACTGAGCAGCATCACATTCTTCTTGCAATCTGCTCACTCCATTAAAGGCGAAGCTGTGAAACGGCTCTGTTACATGAGAGGTCCCTGTATTTCTGAAGAGAGGAAGAATGGTGTTTTTTCCCCTAATAATACGTTTCCCCCTAAAACCTAACAAACTCAAGCCCAGATACACACATGGGTGTTGTTCCTTCTTTCTAAAATAAGTAAACAGGTTTTTTTCCTCTCTCCATGATCAGATGATTCTTCATGTGACCAAGAGAGGATTTATTTTGCAAACCTTCCTGTCTCAAAATTTCAAGACACTCTTGCCCCTGAGGGTGCTTTCCCATCCTGCTGGAATGGATCCCAGGTGGCTTACACAGATCTGGGTCAGCATGATGGCATGAACTGTTGTATGCAGCAATTTTGTGTATGTATATTTCTTAATCCAGTATCCGTATCCATACATAATGTCATGAATCAGTGTTCTTGAACATTGCAAAAGAAGAGAGGGCTCAGGTTCCTTGGAGTTTCTCTTGTATTTCAGTAAGTAGGTGTCTTTAATGAGCTAAAATCACCAACAAAAGTTAATGGACTTTAGAACCAATGCTATGCCACCAACTTGGACACATGGTAGGGAATGAAAACAAACTGAATAGTTTTCAATATATTGTGAGAATATTTTCACTCATCTTTCCTTCCCAACACTTTGACATAGCTGCTGTTCTAGAAATGAGAACAAACATCCTAACTGCATTCATGTCATGAAAGAGAATACATTTTCAGTTGTAGGTCAGGAGAGGATGTGGGTATAAGCCACAAGCTAAAAATATTGAAGTAAGAACAGGTGTTGTGAATAGTGATTTTAAATCCCAGTGCAAATTTATCTAGGAAAAAAAAATGACTTTAACAGAACCAACAGAGCTAAGGTTTCTTCCACACCATGCCACACCAACAGCTGGGGCTATCTAAAGATAAATCCAGAATAGGCAAGCCATTTATTTGGTGACATGAAAACTGTATACAGGCATACCTCATTTTATTGCTCTTCACAGATGTTGCATTTTTTTTCACAAATGGAAGGCAACACTCTGCACACACAAAAATATTATGACTTGCTTTATTGCAGTACTCGCTTTATTGCAGTGGTTTGGAACCAAACACTAAATATCTCCAAGATGTGCCTGTAATGGAAGGGAATTAACTATAAGCTCCAAGAGATCAGAGACAATATTGGTCAGTATTATAAGTCCCAGCACCTAGCTCATAGGAGGTGCTTAATAAATATTTGTTAAGTAAAAGAATGGATGGCTGTGTGCATTTATCAGTTTCATTCTGGGAGATTGCAGACCTAGATGAATGTTATCCAAGTGATATTGACCAGTCGAAAGGAGACTATATTTTGTTAGCAGGATGGATTCTGAAATGTTTGACCAGCTTCATAGAAATTACAGTGACCAATTTCCAAAATTCTGATTCTCTATTCTGAGAAAAGACTAATATTTGTTCAGTATCTATCATCTGTTAATTGTTTTACCTGTGTTTTCATTGAATCCTTTAAGCAGCCCATTTTATAAGTGAGGAATCACAGAAAAGTTAAGTAATTTGCCTAAGAACACATAGCTAGTAACTGATACAACAGTACCTACAACATATTTATTTATTTGAGGCTCCAACATACCAGGCCCTTGCTAGGTTTACCATAGCAAAGAAGACAGCATATTTTCTGCTTTCCTAGAGCCAATGGTCTAGAGGTGGAAACTGTCATTGAACAATTAATAATCTAACTAATTACATGGCTATACTGGTAAGTGCTATAAAGAAGAAGTATTCAGTGCTATGAGAACAAACAATAGCCAGAACTAACTTTATCTTAAATGAGGGTCACAGAGGATTCATTGACAGGTGACATTTGAATAATACTTGTAAGAGTCAATGAGAACTACCTAGATAAAAAGAACAGAATAAAAGGGTATTCCATGCAAAAGACCCATGTGCAAAGAAAGCCCAGGGGCAGAATGAAATATACATATATCAAGACACAAAAAAATGGTGAAGTGAGAGGGGCCTCCAAAAACTCCTCTGAAGATTACAAGTAATACAACACAGACACCTCAACCAAGGGCCCTCTACATATTGCACAATCACAGTTAAGAAACCTACAAGTCCTATTAAGGTGCCTACAGGTGGGCAGTGGGTTAAACAAAGGAGAAATTAAGGCAAGAGTGGGAACTCAACTGTGTGAGTCCCTGCTTGAAATTCTACCACTGGGAAAGGGAGGAGGAAGGTGGTGGGAGAATACTCCAGGACTCACTTGGTCCATGGGACACAGGAAAGGAGGCCCACAGGTGGGACATGAGATGCTGCAACCACCTCAATTTGGCCCCAGAAGGTGCAGACTGGTCCACAAAACACACCCTCCACACTTTACTCCAGTTCCCAGAGGAGCAGGAGTGGCTCAGCGGTGAGGAGTGAAAGTGTGAATGCTCTGGCTGGGAAGGAGAGAGGAGGCTTCATGCTTGTTTCTCAGCCCACAACTAGGACAACCTGAGAAACCAGCAAAAAGCACTGTCTCCAAAGCTCAGGGCACAATCCACACACTGGGAAAACCCAGAGCAAAAGGTGCAATCACAACCAAACTCCCTGTAGGACCCCCGGAGCCACAGGGAAATAACAAAGCTGCAAACACTCCTCCCCAACAGACCTCTACCTACCCAGTATTAGAAATAAACACCAAAGAAATTACAGCTGAGAGGGTCCAGAAAGGGTCTAAAAAATGAGAAGTCAGGGAATTAAAGAGATAGGGAGACAGGACAAGCTGGCAACCAGGGAGGAGGTCCCTAAAGGCTCTCCCACAAAACACAATTGAAAAGCCACCCAGGAACCAAGAAAGAGGACCCTGTGTGACACAGTGACAGCTGAGAAATCCACACATTACAAGAAAACACCTGAACTTTGAGAGAGAGGAGCAAGTGGGAGAGAAGGGAGGGAGCAGAGAGAGATCACGACAGGACCCCATCGTTGCTAACTAAAGGGACTAGGAGCTGGAATGAAATCCGGGAGCAGCACAGTGCACAGGAGGGAGGAGGCTAAGAGGAGAGAAGAGTGAAAGCTGGAGGTGTGGAATGGTGAGAGACCATGGAGGACCTGGTCCTTAGAACAGTATGTTGGGGACAGAGATTGGGGATCCAGCCTCTGGAGCAAGAGGGCTAAACGAGGACTCTGAGCAGTCACAGGCTGAGGTGAGGTCCTAGAAACAGCACCTTGGTTCCCAGCACCCCCACAGCCCACAGCACGCGTGCACAAGACTCTTCTGCAGGGCCGCATTACCGTCGTGTGGCAGAGGTGCACCATCCACCTTTGTGCAGCCAGTGACATCAGGCATGCAGCTTTAGGACTGTGGCTTGTGCACATCTGGAGCCCTCACACTGGTGCACGCTTGTAGACTCAGCCTGAACAGCCGCTATGGAGACAGGTCTCTGGAGCATGCCCAGGAAGACAGGCAGATTTGGTCGCATTTGCCCCAGCCAATGAGAGAGGCCTAGGCCTGCGTCCCATCAGCCTCTCCCATCTCCTCCCCATGCTTCCCCAGGAAAGGGCAGAAAGTGGAGCTGCCTGAGCGCATATTTTGTTGGCCTATCCCCTCTCTTACACCTTCCCCAATGAACTGCAAGAAGTGAAGGGACCACAGATAAATGCACCCTGCCTCCAAATGTGGCTGGAGACCAGAGATAAAGCTTAAACACCTCTCCTCTCGCCCAAAACTTGTCCTTCCAATGGCAACTAGTGTCTGCCCTGCAGCAAGACACCACAAAAATACTAATCAGAGAAGGAAAGAGCTCCTGGGCTCTTCTGAATATAAAGTCGTCATGCCAAAGAAGAAGTACACAGCAGATAATATGAGTACCTTAGAATTTAAACCAGCTCAGAAAGAAGATGAAAAATCTCCAGAAAAGGATCTCATAGACCTAGAAATTTCTGAACTAAGTAACAGAGAATATAAAGTAGCCATTCTAAAGGATCTGAGAGAAATTAAAACATAGTGGCAGAACATCATAGCTAAGGTGACTCACCTAAGAAGGGAAATTCATGAACAAAAGGAACAATTTAACAAATAAATTCGAAATATAAGGAAAATTGAGATGGAAATTCGAGAGATAAATAATACAATAAAAGAAGTGAGAAATGAAATAACTGCCATAGAAAATAGGGCCAACCAGATGGAGGAAAGAATTAGTGATATTGAAGATCCGAACATGGAAACAGCTCAAAAAGAGTAAGCTAGGGAATATAGAAACAAAAGGATTGAAAGAACTCTATAAGAACTATCTGATTCCATGAGACAAAACAGCATAAAAACAATAGGATTAGAAAAAGAAGCAGAGCACTCTGCAGAGAACATACTCAAACAAATAGTAGATGAGAACTTTCCAAACTTATGGAAAGATCTGGAACCACAAATTCAAGAAGAAAATAGGTCTCCTAGATACCTAGACCCCAGCAGATATTCTTCAAGACACATGGTACTTAAGATGTCAAAAACTAAAGGAAAATAGACAATACTCAAGGCAGCCAGGAAAGAAGAAGAAAGAAGAAGAAGGAGAAGGAGAAGGAGAAGGAGAAGGAGAAGGAGAAGGAGAAGGAGAAGGAGAAGAAGAAGAAGAAGAAACTATAACCTTTAGAGGAAAACTCATCAGGCTGGCATCAGACTTCCCAGTGGAAATTCTACAAGCCAAGAGGGAGTGGAATCAAATATTCAAAACTTTAAAAGAGAGAAACTTCCAACCAGGAATAAATTATCCAGAAAAATTATCCTTCAGATATGAAGAAGAAATAAAGACCTTCTCAGACCAGAGGCTGAGGGAATTTGCCAGCACGAGGCCAGCACTTCAAGAAATACTGAAGGAAGCTCTTCAACCTGAAACAAAACATTACAAAAAATAGGGCAACAAGAAAGAAATAAAAATAAAACAAAACAACAACAAAAAAGTAATGGCCACAGGAAATCCTCACATATCGATCATCACCCTAAATGTAAATTATCTGAACTCACCAATAAAAAGACACAGAGTAGCAGACTGGATTAGAAAAACAAAACACATCCATATGCTGTCTCCAAGAGACACACCTCAGCCATAAGGACAAACACAGACTCAGAGTGAAAGGATGGGAAACAATATTCCAAGCAAATAGCATCCAGAGAAAAGCAGGAGTTGACATACTGATACCTGATGAAATAAACATAAGGTTAAAAAAGATAGCAAGAGACAAAGATGAACATTATATAATGATAAAAGGCACAATACAACAATAAGAAGATTTGAAACTAATTAATATATATGCACCCAACCAGGAAGCACGAAAACATATAAACTACTAACAGATCTGAAAGAAAAAACTTAAAAAAGCACAATCATTGTGGGAGACTTGAACACCCTCTTAACAGGCATGGACAGATCATCCAAACAGAAAATAAATAAGGAAATATCAGATCTAATTGACACATTACAGCAATTGGACATAATTGACATTTACAGTAAACTTCATCCAGCAAAGAGAGACTATACCTTCTTTGGAGTGCACATGGAACATTTTCAAGGCTAGACCACATGCTGGAACACAAAAGTAGCCTCAGCAAATTCAAGACCGAAATCATACCTAATGTATTCTCAGACCACAAAGCTTTGAAATTGGAGAGCAACTCTAAAAGGAAAGCAGAAAATGGAGATTAAACAGCATCTTATTAAAAAATGACTGGATAACAGAACAAATAAAAGAAGAGATTAAAATATATAGAAAGCAATGACAATGAAAATACAACATATCAAAATGATTGGGCCACAGCGAAAGCAGTAATAAGAGGAAAATTTGTATCATTACAGGCCTATCTTAAGAAACAAGAAAAATCACAAGTAAGCATCTTAACATCCCATCTTAAAGAACTAGAAAAAGAAGAGCAGACAAAACCCAAAATCAGAAGGAAAGAAACAACAAAAATTAAAGCAGAGCTAAACCAATTAAAGAACAGAAGGACAATAGAAAAAATTGATATTACAAAGAGCTGGTTCTTTGAAAAAGTCAACAAAATTGACAAACCCCTGGCGAGACGAATCAAAGGACGAAAGGAAAGGACACAATTATCCAAAATTAGAAATGAAAGGGGAGAAATTACCACTGATACCACAGAAATACAAAAGATTATAAGAGAATGTTACAGAGGGCTTTATGCCACTAAATTTAAAAATCTTGAAGAAATGGACAAGTTTCTAGAAACTTATAGCCTACCTAGAGTGAACCAAGAAGAACTGGATAATCTAAATAGACCAATCAATAGCAAAGAGATTGAAATGTCTATCCATAATCTCTCTAGAAGCAAAACCGCAGACCCAATGTTCTCACCAATGAGTTCTACCAGGCATTCCAGGAAGTATTAACACCTATCCTCTTCCAGAAAATTAAAGATGAGACAATACTTCCTAACTTGTTCTATGAGGTCAACATCACCCTAAGACCAAAGCCTGGTAAAGACAACACAAAGTAAGAAAACTATAGACCAATGTCTCTGATGAACACAGATGCAAAAATCCTAAACAAAATATTAGCAAGTAGAATACAAAAATGTATCAAAAAAATTATACACCATGATCAAGTGTGATTCATCATGGGAGCACAAGAACGGTTCAACCAATGAAAATCAATCAATGTGATATACCACATAAACAAAATAAGAGCCATGGAATCATATCAATTGATATAGAAAAAGCATATAACAAGATACAACATACATTTATGATCAAAACACTGAATAAAATGGGTTTAGAAAGAAAGTACCTCAACATAATAAAGGCCATATATGACAAATGTTTGGCTAACATCATATTGAATGGGGAAAAGCTGAAGCCCATTCCTCTAAAATCAGAAACATTACCAGGATGCCCCCTGTCACCACTGTTATTCAATATAGTACTAGAAGTTCTAGCCAGAGCAATCAGGCAAGATAAAGGAATAAAAGGTATCCAAATTGGGAAAGAAGAGAACAAATTGTCACTATTTGCAGATGACATAATGCTTTATATAAAAAATTCCAAAGATTCCACCAGGAAACTATTAGAAAAAATAAATGAATAAAGTCACAGGATACAAAATCAATGTACAAAAATCAACAGCATCCCTATATACAAAACACAAATCTTCAGAAAAGGAAATGAGGGAATCAATTCCTTACGCTATGACAAGAAAAAGAATGAAATACCTGGGAATTAACTTAACAAAGAATGTGACAGACTTATACACAGAAAACTATAAGACACCTTAGAAAGAAATTGATCCACACAAAGAAATGGAAAGATATTCCCTGTTTATTGATAAGAAGACTTAACATTGTTAAAATGGGTATTTTGCCCAAAGCAATATACAGATTTAATGCAATACCTATCAAAATCTCACAATCACACTTTCCCAAAATAGGTAAAAGAATTACCAGATTTATATGGAACCATAAAAGACCTTGAATTGCCAAAGCAAAACTACATAAAAAGAATAAGGCTGGTAGTATTACACTCCCTGACTTCAATTTATATTACGAAGCATCAATAATCAAAACAGCTTTGTATTGGCAGAAAAACAAAAACAAAGTAATGGAACACAACCGAAAACCCAGAAATAAATCCACAAATTTATGGACAAATAATTTTTTATAAAGGAGCAAAAAATATGCATAGGGGAAAAGACAGCCTCTTCTGTAGGTGGTTCTGGGAAAGCTGGAAAAACACATTCAAAAGATTAAATCTGAGCTGTTAACTCTCTCCATATACAAAAATTAACTGAAAATGGATTAGAGACTTCTCTATAAGACCTGAAACAATAAACTGTATAAAAGAAAACGTAGGGGTGTTCCCTGGTGATGTAGTGGCTAGGCTTCAGTGCTCTCAATGCTGCGGCCTGGGTTTGATTCCTAACCAGGGAACTATCCCCGCTCAATAAAAGTTGGAAAAAAAGAAAACATACTTACTAAGCTTATAGACCTAGCACTCAAGGAAGACTTCATGTCCCTGACCTCAAAGGCAAGGGAAGTAAAGGCAAAAATAAATGAATGGGACTATATCAAACTAAACAGCTTTTGCACAGCAAAACATACTATCAACAAAGCAAAGAAACACCCAAATGAATGGGAAAATATATTTGCAAAGAGCACATCAGATAAGGGTCTAATATCCAAAATATATAAAGAACTACTATGACTTAACAACAACAACAACAACAAAAATTAAAAACTGGGCAGAAGAACTGAATCGACACTTCTCCCAAGAAGAAATACAAATGGCCAGCAGACATATGAAAAAATGCTCATCCTCATTAGATATCAGGGAAATGCAAATCAAAACCAAAATGAGATACCACCTCACACCTGTTAGAATGGCTATTATCAAAATGACAAGGAAAAACAAGTGCTGGAGAGGACGTGAAAAAAAAAGAACTCGCACACAGGTGGGAATGCAAATTTATACAACCTCTATGGAAGACAGTGTAAAGGTTCTTCAGAAATTGGGAATGGAGTTACCATATGACCTGTAAACCCCCTTCTGTGGATCTACCTCAAAATACTTGAAAACCTACTTCTGCAAAGACTTATGTACCCCAATGTTCATTGCAGTGCTGTTTACAGTGGCCAAAACATGGAAACGACCAAAGTGCCCTGTGAAAGATGACTGGATAGGGAAACTGTGGTACATATGCACAATGCAATATTACTCAGCTATAAGAAAAGATGAAATATTTACATTTGCGACAAAATGGATGGACCTAGAGATCATCATGCTAAGCAAAATAAGCCAGAGAGAAAAAAACAAAAACTCTGTGACTTCACTCATATGTGGAATATAATACTGAAAGCAACAAAGAAGAAACAAACAAACAAACAAAAACCCCATAGACACAATCGATATTTTAATGTTTATTTGGGTACAAGTGGGGAGGGGATTAGAAGAGGGGAGAGGAAGGAAGGGGAGCTAAATATACGGTGATGGAAAGGGAACTCACACTGGCTGGTGAACTTATTGTAGAACAATTCGACAATGCACTGTAGAATTGTACACCTGTAACCTATGTAATCCTTGCTAATCAATGTCCTCCCAATAATTCTAACAAAAAAAAATTAAACACAATAAAAAAAGAAATGGGGACAGGTGACCCATCAGAAACTGAGCTCAAAGCTACAATTATAAAAATGCTTAAGGAACTGAATGATAATCTCAACAGAGAGAAATAGCAGGCGTTAAAGAAAACTTACCAAAAAAAGAAAACTATAGACCAATATCTCTGATGAACACAGATGCAAAAATCCTGAACAAAATATTAGCAAATAGAATACAACAATGCATCAAAAATATCATACATCATGATCAAGTGGGATTCATCCCGGGAGCACAAGGATGGTTCAACATACGAAAATCAATCAATGTGATACACCACATAAACAAAATCAAAGATAAAGACCATATGGTCATTTCAATGGATGCAGAAAAAGCTTTAGACAAGGTACAACATCCATTTATGATCAAAACACTAAATAAAATAGGTATAGAAGGAAAGTATCTCAACATAATAAATGCCATATATGAC
>PVJL010007994.1:43876-71591 GCA_004026885.1 Lyroderma lyra
ACATCATACTGAATGGGGAAAAGCTGAAACCTATTCCCCTCAAATCAGGAACAAGACAGGGATGCCCCCTGTCACCACTGTTATTTAATATAGTACTGGAAGTTCTAGCCACAGCAATCAGGCAAGAGAAAGGAATCAAAGGTATCCAAATTGGGAAAGAAGAGGTCAAATTGTCACTATTTGCAGATGACATGATCCTATATATAAAACATTCCAAACATTCCACCAGGAAACAATTACAAACAATTAATGAATATAGTAAAGTTGCAGGATACAAAATCAATGGAAAAAAATCAACAGCATTCTTGTATACAAACAATGAATCCTCAGAAAAAGCAATGAGGGATTCAATTCCTTTTGCTATCACAAGAAAAAGAATGAAATACCTGGGAATTAACTTAACAAAGAACGTGACAGACGTATACACAGAAAACTATAAGATACTTTTGAAAGAAATTGAAACAGACGTTAAGAGGTGGAAAAATATCCCCTGTTCATGGATAGAAAGACTTAACATAGTTAAAATGGCCATTCTGCCCAAAGCAATCTACAGATTTAATGCAATACCCATCAAATTCCCATAATCATACTTTCATTAAATAGAAGAATTATTAGATTTTTATGGAACTATAAAAGACCTCTAATTGCCAAAGCAATACTACATAAAAAGAATAAGACTGGTGGCATTACACTTCCTGACTTCTGTTTATATTATGAAGCATCGATATTCAAAACAGCTTGTTACTAGCAGAAGAACAGAAATATAGACCAATGGAATAGAACTGAAAAAGCCAGAAATAAACCCACAAATATATGGACAAATAATTTTTGATAAAGGAGCAAAAAACATACAATTGGGAAAAGAGAGCCTCTTTAGTAGGTGGTGCTGGGAAAACTGGAAAAACATATGCAAAAGAATGAACCTGAGCTGTGAACTCTCAAAATGGATTAAAGACCTTCATATAAGACCTGAAACAATAAACTGTATAGAAGAAGACATTGGTACTAAACTTATACACCTAGGACTCAAGGAAGACTTCATGAACCTGACCTCAAAGGCAAGGGAAGTAAAAGCAAAAATAAATAAATGTGTCTATATCAAACTAAAAAACTTCTGCACAGCAAATGAAACCATCAACAAGGCAAAGAGACAGCCAACTGAATGGGAGAAAATATTTGCAAATAATGCATCAGATAAGGGTCTAATATCTAAAATATATAAAGAACTAATAAAACTGAACAACAAGAAAAAACAAACAACCCAATTAAAAAGTGGGCAGAAGAACTAAACAGACACTTCTCTCACGAAGAAATACAAATGGCCAGCAGACATATGAAAAAATGCTCATGCTCATTAGATATCAGGGAAATGCAAATCAAAACCACAATGAGATACCACCTCACATCTGTGAGAATAGCTATTATCAACAAGACAAGGAATAACAAGTGCTGGAGAGGATGTGGAGAAAAAGGAACTCTTGCACACTGCTGGTGGAAGTGCAAATTGGTACAACCACTGTGGAAGGCAGTGTGGAGTTTCCTCAGAAAATTGGGAATGGAGTTACCATTTGACCCAGCAATCCCTCTTCTGGGGATCTACCCAAAAGACTTGAAAACCTTTGTCCGCAAAGACTTATGTACCCCAATGTTCATTACAGCACTGTTCACAGTGGCCAAAACATGGAAACAACCAAAGTGCCCTGCGACAGATGACTGGATAAAGAAGCTTTGGTACATATACACAATGGAATATTATTCATCTATAAGAAAAGATGAAATACTGCCATTTGCAACAAAATGGATGGACCTGAAGATCATCATGCTTAGTGAAATAAGCCAGACAGAAAAAACAAAGAACTGTATGACTTCACTCATATGCGGAATATAAAACTGAAAGCAAAGAAAAAATAAATGAAGAAACAAATGACCCATGGACACAATCAATAGTTTAATGTTTATTTGGGGACGAGTGGATCAGGGAGGGGAGAAAGGGGAGGGGATGGGAGAGGAGTGGGGAAGCTAAATATAAAGTGATGGAAATAGCAGTCACATTAGGTGGTGAACTTATTATACATCAAGTTGACAATGCACTGTAGAATTGTATGCCTGAAACCTATGTAATCCTTGCTAACAGATGTCACCCCAATAAGTCTAACAATAAAAATGAATTTAAAAAAAAGGAAACTTACAAACCATTATAAAGGACCAGAAAGAGATAATGACTACATTAACTGAAATGAAGAACAAAATAAAAGTCACCAAACTAGATACAATAGAAGCACAAACAATGATTGTCAGGAAAAGCCAGCAGAAAAAATTCATTTAGAACAGAGAGATATGCGAATCCAGAAAAATGAGTATGGTTTGAGATTCCTCTAGGACAATTTTAAGTGGAAGAATATCAGAATCATAGGTGTACTAGAAAGGACAGGAAATGCAAGGGATCAAGAAATTATTTGAAGAAATAATGAATGAAAATTTTCCTAACCTGGTGAAGGAAATAGACATACAAGCCCAAGATGCACAGAGAATCCCAAACAAGATGATTCCAAATAGAAACACACCAAGACACATCACAATTAAAATGGCAAAAGGTAAAGAAACAGAGAAAATTCCAGAAACAACAAGAGAAATGCTAGTAGTAACTTATAAAGGGACACCCATTCAACTCACAGCTGATTTCTCACCAGAAACTTTGCAGGCAAGAAGGGATTGGAAGATAATATTCAACATAGTGAAAAACAAGGATCTACAACCAAGAATAATGTATCCAGCAAGCCTAGCATTCAAAATTAAAGGACAGATAAAGACCTTCTCAGATAAGTAAAAGTTAAAGGAATACCTCACCACCAAACACGTAATACAAAGAATGTTAGAGGGACTTCTTTAAGATGGGAAGGGGGATGGGAGAGTGGGTAATATAAGGGAAAGAGATGGAGAAATTTAGTTTGATTGTTAACATCAAATCAACAGCAACAAAGAAACAAATCTCATGAACACAGTCAATAATTTAGTAGTTACCTGAGGGTAAGCAAGGAAGAGGGTGGGGGAAAAGGGACAGGGACACAGATACAAATACGTGGTGATGGAAAGAGAACTGACTCTGGGTGATGAACACATAATACAACATATAGAAGATGTAATGTAGAATTGTACACCTGGGACCTATGTAATTTTTGCTAATCAATGTCACCCCAATAAATTAAAAAATAAATGAAATATAAATACTTCTTCTGAGGAATCAAAAGTCAGCCTGTGACTAGGTGGCAAAGAGTAAGGTGGAGAGTGGTTCAAAATAAGGCTGCAGTAATCACTAAGGAGCATATAGCTCATGTTAAAAATTTGGGGATTTATCCTAAGAGTAATAGAAAGACTGAAAAGTTTTAAGCAAAAAGAGAGTTGATAATATCAGCATTGTTAAGAAGTCACTATTGCCACTATATGGAGAACCGATTGAAAGTGGTTAAGAACAGAAGGTGGGAGATATGTTGGGAAGCAGGATAATTGTCCAGATGAGAGGAGATGATAGTGACTTGGGTTAGCAGGGAGAATAAAGGAAGGTAAATATAGAAGAAGGATATTTAGGAGATGGAATCTACATGGCTGTATGGCAGATTGGCTGCAGGAAATCAGAGAGAAGAAGGCCTCAAGAATGATTCTCAGATTCTGGAATAATTGAATGGAAGGGAATACTCTCCACTTATATAGGGCTTGGATAGGAAGAACATTCTGCCTACCTAGCATCTATTTTCAGTAAATTTCTGCAGGAAATCCCCCTCAACTCAAACACTGCAAATGCTCCAGCCTTGGGCTTAAATTTTCCATCAATTTTAGAGGTGAAATGATATTCTCATTCAGGAAGGTGACTGAACTGGTCAATGAAAGCTCAAGTGGCTTAACACGTGAAGATGAGTACCCCTCTAGGTTACAAACTAAGAGCCTTTTTTTAAAAAATGATGCTAATTGTGTTGCAGAACCATCCCTATCACCACTGATAAAAAGCCCAAACCTGTTCCACTTTTTCATAGTTTCACCACCAGATTTCCCAGCCTTTGCCACTGATGCTCAGTTAGTAGATTATATAGAACAAGACATCAGTGATGGGCCCAAGAGTTTGTCTAAGCCTCATACAGTCTGTTCAAGGACGTTTTTAAAAGACTTTTGAAACATTCAAGTGAATAGAGTAATTTTAGCATATCTGTCCTCTGTAAGTGATCTGGCTAACTGCCAGCCCATCTGGAATCCCACAGAAGAGAAGGCAGAAGGAGTTTCAAAGAATGGACTGTGCAACGCTCAACATTTTACAACCCAATGACTCTGAGCTGATCTATCAAGAGAGAATAAGTTGAGCAATCTTTGCCTGAATGGAATAATAGCAAGATGACCTTTCAAAGAGGTACTTTTTCCTGTATAGTAAGATCATTTGCTTTTAGTGCTGTTTTGTTCAGCAATTATTAATTAGTCAGGAACAGAATCTGACCTGAACAAACCAGAATAGCTTTGGTTAAATTTGCAAATGTAAGATGTTTTAATCACAGTCAGTTAAGTCTACTGATCATTTAGATTCTAATTTGTCCCTCAACCACATTTCCCCTGTCCTCAGGTGGTATTGGAATGGCTACAGGCATTTTGAAGATTGGGCTAGTGGTAGTTAACTTGGAATATATCAATTTTGAGGTACATAGGATATATTTATGGCTTTTGCAATTACTTCCATGATTGTTTAAATTATTCCTAAGCATTCTGCTTAGGAATGACTTCCAGGACAATTCTTCTACTCATTAGGCTGACTGACCTGGCATCATAACACAAAGGTCCAGAAGTCATATTGCTTATGCATATGTCCTGTACCAGCTGGTACCAAGGGTGCGTGGCTAGTAGAAGACAAACAAGGCTTGAATGCATGAACTCAGAAGCTAGTCTATGGAAAATTCTTTCAAATCTTATATACAGTTATAAAAAGAGACTGAGTTTTTTTCTAAATTTACAATATTAACAATTTAGAGGAATTACCAAAAAAGAATTATGAAGCTGGAAGAAGAAAAGATTTTCTAAACTGATTAACAACATAAAAGAAGTTTCAACTAATAATGATAGAGGAAAGAAAATTATCTTTAAACTCTCTTCATAGAAAATATTATAAAATTGTCATAAGCAGAAAGGATTAAAAATATGTCAGTCAGTTACTTGGTTAAAATAGTGCATTATTTTTAAAACTTTATGATGTCTGTAGTAAGCCTTCCAAATTTGTGATTTCTGTAATTTATTTTTCTCTAAATAAATATTGACTTTTTAACCTAATTTTGAATTTGTAATTTTGTTGTTGTTTATTGTTGTTATTTTTTAAAAAGGGTCATACAAATTTGGTAAGCTCTGGCCCCCAAAATCTAGACCTGCTTCTAGTAGGAGATGGAAGATCATAGAGATTTATGGACATATTCATGATCTATGTTGGTATTTTAAAAATAATTTTTAGCTCTTGAACTATTTTTCTGCTCAAGCCCACTCCTACTTCTTAGGAGTGAGTGTATTTTCCATTTTAATAAACTATCTCTTTGTTTCACCTTATTTTCCTTTTAATAAATTGCTTCTTGGTTTCATCTCTAAAAAAAAAAATAATAATAATAATAATAATAATAATTTTAATAATAATAAATGAGTTCTGTGCTAAATTCTTCTTCTTCTTTTTTTTTTTTTTTGGTGGTTCCCTGGCTGGGAGTCGAGCCCAGGCCGTGGCATTTACAGCACCGAAGCCTAGCCACTGCATCACCAGGAAACCCCCCCGTGTGCTAAATTCTTATCTTGTTTCACTTACCCACACCTGGGGAAAGGTTCACTTTATAAGCCAACCAAGCGAAGTTGAGCAGCACAGTACCTCAGCCTTGCAGACTCAGCAAGGAGGAAATCATCATCTTTCTGGGGAGCAACAAATATTCTCTCTCTCATAATATTGTTTTTCAATTACACACAGAAATAATTTCACCCCACATATACTTCCTCTTGCATAAGAATTTCAGTCAAAAATATTTATTGAGCATGCCAGGCTCCTGGTCACCTCAGCATCAAACCAGGTAAGAGGATCCAGAATACAAAGTGCAGTTGTGTGGTAGAAGTACAAGAGAGATAAGGGTAAGTCTGGAGGACTCTGCTAAATCTTGCAAAATCAGGCAAGCAAAGAGATATATTCATGATTTGTATAGGTGCTTTAAAAAGTCATTTTTTTTTCAAGTGAGGAGGTTCTATGCACAGCAAGGATTAAGGCTTCAGGTCATGAGAAATTGGTAAAAGGATCCAGGAAAACTAACTTCAGTATTCACTCTTCATTTATCCCCACTCACAGGAGCCCAGTGGATCTGCAGGGATTGCAGGAGTGAAGCCAATGGGACCTCAAAGTGAGAGTCAGGGAGAACAGCAGTCCTAGAAAAGTGGTGTGGTACTTAAGATAGCCACAGAAGGGTGTTGGAATCTGGGCTATTCCAAGCTACCTGTGCCCCAGCTCATTTTAGACTGGTCCAAGAGAAAAAGCCTCCCATGTAAAGTCCCTGCTGATAGCGTAGGTTTTGGAGGCAGGCCTGAGCCTCAGCTCTACCATTCTAGCTGTGACCTATGACAGATGATTTTTTCCCTCTATATTTCAGTTTTCTTACCTATAAACTGGGGCTGATAATACCCATATCACCAGTTTCTTACAAGGATTTATTAAAACAATATTAACTGTAACTAACATTTACTCAATGTATACTATGTGCCAAGCATAGCACAAAGTGCTTTGCTTAGTTACTTATTACATTAATCATCAGAACAATTCAAGTTTTCCTCATTACCTCCATTTTACAGTTGAGAAATCTTGGGCACAGAGAGGTTGAGTAATTTGCTCAAGAACACACAGGTAAGTAGCAGAGCAAGGGTTTGGGATGCAGGCAGTCCAACCTCACAGCCTGAATGTCTGATCACTATCTGCTGGCTGTCACTATCAACACTTGTTATTGAATTTTCAACTACAAACAAAGCAATGGGAGGCTAAATTATAGCCACTAAACAGAATGAAAATGTTATTAATCTTGTTGATGGGGATGTAAAATGGTACTTCTCACCAATGGAGATAAATTTGGCAATACAGTAGACTGTCAGTTAACTGGCACACATGGGAATTGGTAGATGCCAGATAAAGGTAAGTGGAATCTCTGTTAATCAGAACTCAAACAACTGGCACCTTCAAGCAACCATCAAAATTTTGAGCAAGCAGCAAAAACATTTTGCCAGTTGTTTGAGAGAGCTGGTTTCTTGAGTACTGGTTAACAAATAGTCTACTCTATTGAGCAAAACTATGTGTGTTTACCATTTGGCCTGACAACACCAGTTCTAGGAATCTATCCTACAGATACAGCTGGCAAAAATATAAAAATACATATACACAAAGCTATTTGTTGCAGAACAATTTGTACAAGCAAAAGATAGGCGATAGCTTAGATGTTCATAAAAGGGGATTGGTTGAACAAACTACTCTGCAACCACACAATGGAGTATTATGCAGCTTTTAAAAAAATGAGGAAGTTCTAAATTTTCTACTGTAAAGTGATTTCCAGGATATATTATTAACTTAAGAAAAAGCAGGGGCTCCTGAGCCACTTTCTTTGCTCAAGCCCGCTCCTACCTCTTTGGAGTGTACTTTCTCCTCAATAAACTATCTTTTTGTTTCACCTCTTTAAAAAAAAAAGAAAGAAAAAGCAGTGTGCATAAACATGTGTATATCATGCTACTATTTATCCAAGTAAGGAGGGATACAGGATATATATGAATATTCTTGTATTAAAATATGAAAGACTGAGCCATAAACATTTTTGAGATGACTGCCTGGAAGGTGAAGAGGAAACAGAGTGGAGGGCACAAGGATAGAAGCTATTATTTTTTATTTTCTTAAGTTTATTGGGGTGACATTGGTTAATAAAATTACATACATGTAGGTTTCAAGTGTAAAGTTCTATAATACATCATCTGTATATTGCATTGTGTGTTCACCTAAAGTCAGACCTCTTTTTGTCACCATATAGGAGAGCTGTCTGGAAAAAATCCAGCCATAATTGTCTCCATTTTTCATATTACATGGCTGGATACTTTCCAAGCAGCCTTCATATTTGATCCCCTGTACACTTTACTACTTTCCTGCAATACTCTTTTTCTCCGGTAACCACATATTGTTGTCTGTGTCTATAAGTTTTTGTTTGCTTGTTGTCTTGTTTGTCCATTTGTTACTTTCAGTTTTATATCCCACATATGACTGAAATCATCTTCTGACTTATTTTGTTTAGCATAATCTCAAGATCCATCTATATTTTTGCAAATGGAAGTATTTCATAATTTCTTATGGCTGAATAGTATTCCATTGTACAATGTACCACATCTTCTTTATCCAATCATTTACCAAATGACACTTTGGTTGTTTCCATGTCTTGGCCAGTGTGAATAACCCTACAAATAACATAGGGCTACATATAAGGTCTGACAATTAAGTTTGCAAACTAGCAACCCTGTGTTTACATTGGCAGCACTACACAAACAACTCAGTAAGGTTTCATTACCTTGATGTATCTGTGTCTCACAGCTGTGTTCATACCGATATGTGGCAGTCTTGCCGAGTGGCATTCATTATTGTTGTTGTATGTTTTTGTGTGCCATTGTGAGAATGTTGAAGCTTGAATTACAGCAATTAACAAACATTAAATTTCTTGTTAAATTAGGCAAGAGTGGAAGTGAAATCAGGGACATATTAGTCTTAAGTTAATAGGGATAATGTCATGAAGAAAACAACAGGGCACAAATGGATAAAATGTTTTTCTGAGGGGAGAAAAAGCATCACTGATGAACAGAGGTCAGGGTGGCCAGTAATGAGCAGAACTGATGAAAACATTGCAAAAATTTGTAAAATTGTGTGTCAAAATCAGTGGCTGAAAGTGAGAAGCATAGTAGATCAAGTAAACATTGATAGACAGTTAAGGAAATTTTATCTGAAAATCTTGACATGAGAAAAATGTATGCAGAAATGGTCCCAAAGGACCTCACCAATGAACATAGCAAAGACGAGTCGAAGTTTTTGAAGAGGAAAAACGATGTTTTGAGTCATGTTATCACTGGTGATGAAACATGGATGTATGAGTACGACCTTGAAACAAAGTGTCAAACTTCACGATGGAAGTCAGCCAATTCTTCATGACCAAAAAAGTTCTGTCAGTCCAAATCAAGAGTCAAAATGATGTTGCTAAACTTTTTTTTTAATATCAGAAGGATTGTTTACTATGAAATTTTACCAACTGGACAAACAACCAATTTTACTATTTGGAAGTGTTGAAAACGTTGCATGAAAAAGTTGATGAAAACAGCCTGAACTCATGGCTCTCGCATCATGACAATATACCAGCTCACACGGCACTGTCTGTGAGGGCTTTTGTAGCCAGTACACAAATCACTGTATTGGAACATCCTTCCTACTCACCCAATCTGGCCCCCAATTACTTTTTTCTTTACCTGAAGGTAAAGGAAATATTGGAAGGAAAATATTTTTATGACATTCAGGACTTGAAGGGTAATATGATGACAGTTCTGATGACCATTCTAGAAAAAGAGTTCCAAAATTGTTTTGAAGGGTGGTCTAGGCACTGGCATCGGTGCATAGCTTCCCAAGGGGAGTACTTCGAAGGAAACCTTAGTGATATTCAGCAATGAGGTATGTAAGCCCTTTTTCTAGGATGAGTTCATAAACTTAATTGTCAGTTCTCCTATATCTTTATAAATAAATGTTTTCAAAATTTTCAAGTAGATACTCAGAAGAGGATTCCTGGGTCATATGGTAGTGGCTGTACCAATTTACATTCCCACCAGCAGTGTATGAGGGTTTCTTTTTCTTCACAACCTCTCCAACACTTATTACTTGTGTTGTTGATAATAGCCATTCTTTCAGGTGTGAGATGTTATCTCATTGTGGTTTTGATTTGTATTTCCCTAATAGTTAGTAAAGTTGAGCTTTGTGTGTGTGTGTATGTGTGTGTATCTGTTGGCTGTATGTCTTCTTGGGGAAAGGGTTTGTTCAGATCCTATATCCATTGTTTAATTGGACTGTTTGTTTTTTGTTGTCATTACTGTTGTTGAGTTGTATGAGTTATTTATATATTTTGGATATTAACCCCTTATCAGAGGTGTTATTTGCAATATCTTCTTCCATTTGATTGGTTGATTTTTTGTTTCGTTGATGTTTTCTTTTGCTGTGAAGAGTAAAACAGACACAGACCAATAGGACAAATGATTTTAGACAAAAAGTTAAAAATATACAGTGGAGGAAAGAAAACCTCTTCAATAAATAGAGCTGGGAAAATTGAAAAGCCACACGCTAAAGAATGAAACTAGACTGCTGTCACCATACACAAAAATTAACTCAAAATGGGTCAAAGAGCTAAATACAAGACCTAAAACTATAAAATACAGAAGGAAATATAGGTGTTAAAATTATGGACCTTGGTCTTAGAGAGGATTGTATGAATTTGACCTTAAAATCAAGGTAAATAAAAGCAAAAATATATTAATGGGACTATACCAAACTAGAAACTAGATTTATTTTAATGTATTTTGGCTTATAGATTTGACTTTGGAACTATGTAACCATATTACATCATCATAAAAGAACACTAAAAGCACTATAAAACAGTAATTCTCAAAATGTGAAAGCAAAATGAAATAAATTAATCTAATTGTGTATGTAGTGTTGGCAGAGAGAAACAACTCCATGTGACTTTTAATAGCATATCCCTAGTGAGATTCCTTTTAAGTACAAGAACTACAAAAAAAAAGTTAATTATTTACAGTAATCATATTGTGATGGTAGCATCAGTATTGTTATTCTGAGACAGTTTTGCTTGTATAAATTGAATAAGTAATTGTGTAATATTTTAATTCTATTATGTCCATTTGCCATGAAGACTGGTTTGAGAGTAAGGAGATATGGATATAAGACAGAAGATGTTACATAAACACTCTGTAGTCCTGAATTTGAATTGAAAGTATCAGTATGAACTCATGACATCTTTTGTCTTAAAAAATACAATTCCTAGCTCTTCTGTTGAAAAGCTACAAAAACAATAATGAACCCAGTAACAATAAGAACCCTTAAAATGCAAATGGTGGTTTTAAAATATAATTTACCACTAAAATAAAAAAGGTTTCTTGGAAAAATGGCTGATTCTAGTTCTGGGGCAGGAGATACATGAGTTGAGCCAGAAGCATATTGTACTATTAGAGAGCAAGAAAAATATAAAAGGGGTCACAACTAAAGGATTCAGGAACCAACTTGAAGAAGCTCCCACTAGCCAAAGATGGTATAATACAAGTATTAAAAAAATAATAACTGCAATGGATTGAACACATTAAATCTGTTTAAACCTGTCATTTAATTGTAAAATAAAAATCTAATTAGTCCCTTTAGCACAATGATAGAGAGCCAACTTACTGTTTTGGAAATTTTTAATTAAAGGGAAAGAATCAGATATTTCTATGTGGATTATACCACTCAGCAACCAAACAGTAGATAAGGGAATTTTCTCTTTATACAAGTACTGTGGTTAATAAATAAAGTAATTAGAGTTAGAATATCACCAGTTGGTAATCACTAATTGACTAATAGATCTAGATATTGAGCAATAATGATTTCTATCATCACGAAAGAAGGGAGGCAATTAGACAGGATGTCCTCTTGAAGTAGGTAGCTAACACCATTTATGATATATTATTCTTATTCCCCCAAAATTAAATCTAAATCAGACAAAGCCTCTAGTTACAACTACCAATTCATGAGAAATACAAAAGACAATGGAACACCTAACCCAAGCATGTCCAATGGGCAGCCTGCAGGCCGCACGTTGCCCAGGAAGGCTGTGAATGTGACCCAACACAAATTTGAAAATTTTCTTAAAGCATTGCAAAAATGATTCATGAACATTATCTTTTAGCTCACCAGCTATCATTAGTGTTAGTGTATTTTATGTGTAGCCAAAGACAATTATTCTTCTTCCAATGTGGCCCAGGAAAGCCAAAAGATTGGACACCCCTGATCAAATATAAACCATGGGGATTCAATCAGCAAAATCTAGTATTTGAGAAATTCTACAGGAAAGTGCCTTGGTTTCTTTGGCAAATAAATTATGAAGGGGGAAAAAATGGAGATGGTTCCTATATTTTTTTGAAAAATCCTGAACGATATATTAACCATTGCAATACATAAGCTTTCTTTGTATCCTGATTCAAACATATAGTGTGTGTGTGTGTGTGTGTGTGTGTGTAATTGGAAACTTGAATTCGGAACACATATTTGATTATATGTGGTTATGTTGTAAAAATATTTCATGTCTTTTAGAGATACATACTAAAATATTTATGGATTACCTGACATGAAGTCTGGGATTTGCTTTAAAATACTATAGGAACAAAGAAGTAGATGAGGCCAGAGATGCAACAATATTGGCCCTGAGATGATAATTATTGAAGCTGGATAATGGGTATGTGGTGGTTCATCAAACCATTCTCTTTACTTTGTGTATTTTTAATTTCCTGTACATATATTTTTAAAAGATAGAGCTGTCAGAAGTTAAGTGGTAAAGAAGGAAGAAGAAAGGAGGAGTTCCTCTCAGGATTGAACACTCCTGTGAGCAAGGAAGTTGCCACCTCCTGTTCCCTGGTCTTTAGGGGCATGAGAAACCTGTCCTGATGGGCCTTCAATGTCCTTCCACCACTCTGACTTCCATCCTCAATTACCTAAATGAAGCTTCTCAGCAGTAGACCTTATTCCAAAAACAATGAAGATAAACTTTTGTAAACGTGCCCCACCACTCAGAAGACAAATCTAAAACACAACTTAATGCTGCTATGAGTTTTTAATTATTGTGGCTGTCAGTTGATCTAACTATTTTAATGACTGGTTTTATTATGCTTTTGTCCTGAGGCTTTAAGCACAAAGCCAAATTGTAAAAATCAGATGTTCTTGCAGCCATGATTTTTTTTAGCATGTTAATAGTTTGCAGAGAATGTCACAATCATGGTTATTTGCTACAACTCACACTGAGAGACGACAGCAATGGTAGTTTTTCTTAAGAGGACCATAAATGAGATATCAGAAGTCTTGGGTTCACATTCTGCAATGTACTGGCTAAGTGAGCTTGGGCAAACATCTTGAACAATGTGAACCTATATTTCCTCATCTGTAACGTGGAAATGATAAGCTTGACTGAAACAGTTGTTTTGAGAACGAAACTGAATATAATGAACATACTTTCTAAAGTATAAAGTGCCAGGCATATATAAAAGATTTATACTCCTTTATAAAGTGAAAAATATACAGTGATGTGAAAATCCAAAATCCAAATTTAATTCATAAAACATACTGAGATTTCACTCTGTACTTAGGCAGAACTCTCTATCCATTATTTCTTGGAGCCTACTTGTGTCTGCTGTGTCTGTGAGCAACCCAAGGGAGCAGCCACATACCCACAGTCCCACGGTGCCTGCCACAAGGGACCTTCAGCACATACTTACTACATTAAAATGTACTGGAATGCTCTCCAGAGCCCTTTCCCCCATTCAAACTCTAATTTTAGGGGTCTCTGAATGCACACACAAGTCAGTGTAGGGCCTCCTGCAACTAGTGTCTTCCTTGAACCTATGGAAATCCACAATGTCATCTGACAGCATCTTGGATGATGATTTGGAATTACCCACATTTCAAAGTCACTGAGTTTTATAGACTTGAAACTCCTACTCCTTTTAATAGAACTTGACCATGCTATGGATCAGAGATGCATAATTTCTCCCTTAATTTTTAGAGATTGGTTATTACAGCAGGATTGCTGCTACTTTCTATGGTTCTCTTACCTTTGTCAGTTTCAGTCAGGATTGCCATGGTATCTAGACAACAAGACCTGTATATAGCCACAGCCAGAGTCATTGGAAGATGGGATTGTATTTGTAGATAAAATTGGACAGGACTCAGTTTGGGCAAACAATTGGCATAAGAAATAGCCAAAGTGTGGCAGAAATTGTGCCACTGGTAAGAGTAGGCAAAGTTCATGGAAGCCAGAAGCAGCAGGTCCTATAGAGTCAAAGGGTTCCATTTACCCATTAAGTGAGGAACAGGAAAAGGCATTCAAATATTCTGGCTAGCTTCCTGGAGTCTGTTTGGACTAAGGAGGTATTCTGCCTCTGAGCCTTACTATCAGTCATTTGACATTCAGTTCTGATTTCCTTTGCTATGCTGGATCCTCAAACCCATCTGCCAGTCATTTTCAAGGCTGGTGTTGGACCACATCTGGCCTTACTTAGCGCTTCAAGACACCTCCAAAATAAGTGGACACAGAAAGACATAAAACAAAAACACAGAGATATACCTAAAAATTCAAAGTAAACAGGATTGGTACTATTACTATCGGAGTTCAAGGCAACAGAATTAAGCAGAACAGAGAGAGATTTTAAATAAATAAAAGATACAATCCACCAAAAGTAAAAATCATTATAAGCCTTAAGACACCAAACAATCCAGAATCAAAATTCATTAAGCAAAAAATCTATAACAGGTAGAAATTAAGCCAGAGAGGTAGATTGGAACCTCATGGTATAGGACCTTGAAAACTTCTGAAGGAATCCGCATCTTCTAGAGCACAGGAAACCAAACAACCTCTCTGCTCCTTGGTTGCACCTTATATTTTTCTACTTGAGTCAATCTGTATCTGTAAGCAACATGACAGAGCTATCTCTTACCCCCAGTATCAACTACAGTGGACACAGAGGACATACAACACATACATAGCACTCCGGAATAAATGGGGATGATCTCCACAACCCTCTTCTCCATGCAAATTATCCTCATTCTGGAAGACACAGATAGGAGCACATCTCCTAAACCAAGGCTCTTCATACCCCAAGTCTACCATAGCCTCTTCCTCCCACCTCTAAGCCCCTAAATTAAGCTTATCCAACCTGCAGCCCATGGGCTGCGTGTGGCTCAGGATGGCTTTGAAGGCATCCAACACAAATTCATGAACTTTCTTAAAACATGAGATTCTTTTTTAACTCATCAGCTATCGTTAGTGTTAGTGTATTTTAAGTGTGGCCCAAGACAATTCTTCTTCTTCCAATGTGGTCTAGGAAAGCTAAAAGGTTGGACATCCCTGCCCTAAATGATTATAAAACACTTTTGGAAATTTATCACACCCTGATCTGTGACCTATCTTCTTTCATATTATCCATTTGAATTATTGTCCAAGTCTTGCCTTGCCATTTCCCTTTCCACAAGCTTAGGTTTATCTCCCTAACTTGGCTATATGGCTTAGAAGTACGACCTGGTCTTATATTTCTTTGCCCAGAGTGGCATCACCATCCTGCTGATAATTGCACATTACTCAGAGTGCTTTTTTAAAAAGAGGACTCTGGAGCAGTTGATAGATTGGCCTGAGAGCCAAGAGGCTTTCTATGATGGGAACCTGCTATGATCACAAAAGTGGGGTAAGGAGGTGGTATATATTAATGCTACAAGACACATAGGAAGAATTTAATGGGAGGGAATTTTCAGGAAAAATCAGCAAGGCTGAATAGGCTCTGAGGAATAAGAAAAAGTCAAGGATATCTCCAGTTGAGTTGGGTATGATCTCCAAACTTTCAAGTGTGGTGCTGACATCCATGAGCTACATCAGCTAAACCTTTCACACCAAGAGGATACTATAACCAAAGTACATTTGCTCAGTATTTTGAAGGCTAAATTGTCCAGTGGCTCTGATGGCACTAGGGATGGTGCAGGCACACAGGAAGAGGAGTTCACCAGAATCTACTTTCTTCCAAGCCTTCAGCCTGTGGCCCTGATACATCCAGTTCTCCACTCAAGTCCTCTGCAAAAAGAAATAAAGATCTCTGTGTGAGGCTCAGGACACCCATCTGCTTCCAAATAACAAAGATAAGATACAGGTCAGCCCTGGCTGGAGCCCATTAGCTCTATATGCCACACCAAAAAGGGCTCCCCAGAAAGCATTATTTTTTCCTGACCCTGTGTGTCTTTGGTAAAAGGCATGTCACTTACCAACACAACTTCCCCCAAACCCTAAAAGTCTTAGGGGTAGTCCCTCTTCTGCTACCTGAACAAGACCATTGAAACTTGGTCTTCCCAAGTGCCCCCAAGCAAAAGGAGTGGTTCTTTCCCAGATCATTCAATTTGGATCTTTCCATGAAACGCAACTTGGAAGAGGAAAAACCATAGGGATTTGGGAATCAGAGAAATCTGTGTTAGTAGCTTTGTGACCCAGGGCAAATAATTTCCTATCTCTCAGCTTGAGTATCTTTCTCTGTGAGAAGGCAATAAAATGGTAAGATACTTATAACAACAGGTAGTTTGCCAATGTTAAGTGGCACCCAGCACTTAGAAGCAGGACTCAGAAGCAGAAATCATTGTTGCTAACACTTTATTGGTAAATTTAGTCAAAAAAAGCTTTAGAAAGAGAGACAATCAGCAAAATTGCTGGGGATCTCCCTGACCCAAACACATCAATACACCTCCACACATGTTCATACAGGACTTCCAGGGCTTGCCTAAGGCCTGATCAAAGCCCAACCCAGTATGCCTCTTGCACAGGTGAGTCTCATAGTTTCTCAAACCATCCCCTCTGGAGACTCAATAGAAGTTTAGTACCCCTTCCTGTAGGCCAGGCCTGGAGCCTACATTTTGTTTGCATACTGATCTACATCGGTTGGAGAAATGTCTGATTTTGTCCCTCTTAGACGTGCAGGGTATCCCTTGTTAGGACGAAAAAAAATGATGTGCTGCTGAATTTCAATCTTCCAGCAAACTCAATCTGCTTTTCTCCTTTAACTACAATAAGAGAAGGGGCTTCACCTCTGCCAGGAGCTTGCTGGCACCATATTAAATTCTTATTCAGGCATCCAAAGAGTCAAGGACCCAAGTCCCCATAGTCTATACAGTGCTTTGCAGTTTCTAAAGCACTTTCACAGTCATGTTACATTTAGTCCTCTGAATAACCCTGTGAAATAGATATGAATAAACCCATTTTACAGGATGTGGGCTCATAGAGGTAAAGCGATTCATCCTAAGTCTCTCTCACACACACATACAAGTGATTTTCAAGCTGAAATTCAAACATGAATATGGATTCCACATTCCATCTACCCTACTCTGCTAGCTTTTATTATACCCTTCTTTAATACCCAGCCATCTCCATCATCCCCTAATTTAGTCTCCCTTTTTGTGGCTCCTTCCTCACCTAAGTCGTTTCATGGCTACAGAGTCCAGCCAAGCCTTCAGGCCAGAAAGAGAAAAATACCTACAAATAGTTACCTGGCAGCTTCTGTTTTTAACAGTTGAATTTCATAAAAAATGGACCTCACTCAACTAAATTTCATTCTATTTGTTCTAGTTATTAAAGAACTTGCATATCTAATAAATTTTTAATAGGAATTCTCCTCCAGCTGAATTCAGGCTTCTCAGCATCTCATTACCATGTCTTAGAAGAGTATCCTCATTGTCATTTGCTTAATTATGCTAAGAAAGGGTCGAATTGTATGACTGTTAGGATCAGTAAGTGATTAAATTCACTTGGCAAGACTTTGGATCTTTCATTATGACTCTTATTTAGCACTTGTAATGTAGTTAGTTTTTTCTCCAATTCTGACTTGGGAAAGGCTTGATCAGTGTAACTACCAAGTATTTCCCTAAGCTTTGCACAAGTTTGAACTGTGCCAGAAAAGATCTGAAGTCACTTCACATATCAGTTACACTCCCAAGAATACCAGCCACCCAATGAGCAATGACATAAAGCCCTGAGAAATGGTTGGGGCAGTTGTCCTCCACCCAGCTTTTCCTTCAACAAAGCTCCTACCAGGCCCTTGCACCCAAGCCCACAAGCCTTCAGGATTAGATTTGCATACTGGGAGAATGGCCTAAAAATAGGTCCCAACTGCTCCCCAGCTGCTCCCCAGCAGCCCTGATTCTTATTTTTCGGGAAAACTCACTTCTTTTGCACATGAATAAAGTAGACACAAGAGTACTAAGCACATGTTCAAGCCTGACAAAACTGTGTTTTACTCCTGTCTCTTCCATGGTGGACCATATCCCTGGGGCAGGCCAATAGGCCAAGTTAAAAAATTGTATAACCCTCTGATTTCCAAAGGGTTCTTAGATAATTAGGATCAACTTAAAAACTGAAATGTGTAGCCTCAGTTCTGCCACCAAGTTGCACTGTGAACTTGGGTTAGTCCTGTCACCTTTATGGGCCTCCACTTTTTGCATAAGGAGTAGTTTGAGAAAGCCATCTTCCATGGACCCTTATAGCTTTAAGATAGGACAAGTTCAAGCCCATTTATTAAATGCTTTATCTTCCACGAACATCGTTGACTGCCTAATAAATGTAAATCCCTGTGGAGAAGAGGTAACCTGGGTTATAGGGAAGAGCAATTGAGCAGACAGAAGCAGCCATGTGATACAAGATTTTGGCCTTCCTACAGCATCCTTTTTGCCCTATTATTGGCTTTTTGCAAGCACAGTCCCATGTCCTGGGACCCACCAGTACCACACAACAGGTCAGAGGGAAGGAGGCCCAATCTCAACCATACACTGCCTTCTTGTAACTTCTGGGCTGCCTCCCCCAATTATCAGCCAGCCACCTGAGCTCTAAGACTAGAGTTCCTTCTACTTGGCCTCTGCCCAGACCAAGGAGAAGACAAAACTTTCCCCAAACACACAGAACCATTGTTATCTTCACCACTCCTGTGTTTATTGCCTATCTTCAAATGGAATTGGAAAGGTAGTGATGATGCTTGCCAAAAAAAAAAAAAAAAAAAAAAAAAAAAAAAAAAAAAAAAAAAAAAAAAAAAAAAAAAAAAAGATGTGACTCAAATACAGAGATGTGTCCCTGGGATTGGCATACCAGCTGAAAGCCCCAAAACCAAACAAACTGGCACTCACTTGGGTCAATATACAGGACCTGGCCCATATCTCTACGTTCAAACTCTAATCTCATCATTATCTCAGGGCAAATTAGATAAGGGGTTGCTCATCCACTCCTTGAAAGTTCTCAAGGTCCTAAGGAAGGAAATGAAAAGACTATTTACTACATTCCAATAAGAAATAAAACTCCCAAAGAAGCTAGACCCTTTCATCACTGGGTCCCTGGGAGGCCAACTTGCCATCACAATGTTGCTTGAGGAATATGGAGGCACACTATGGGCCTTTGGTTTGAGCCACATCTATCATTCTTTAATGCCTCCCCAAATACATGGGGAAGTTGTAGCAGGTAGTCTTGGATGGGACATTCAGCCCCTAAAATACAGACTAAACATAAATCCTTCTCAAATTTGCAAATAATAATCCAATAAAGCCCCCTGTCTCTCTCTAAATTGATAAACTTATACACATCCTCTCCTCCTGCTTTAGTATCGTGTCACTCACAACATTTTCACATGTTAGTTCTCTGCTTTCCCACCAATACAACCATGGCCCTATGGCCATCAAGTCTTTGCACCCTCGCTCCATTCAACCGTCTTTGCTTTCCCCAGTTCTCCAGAGCCCTCTTCATCCTCTGTATACTAATGGCAATGTAAAAACAGCCCTGAGTGCTAAATTCCCTCTTAGTAGCACCATAAACTTTGCTGATGCTGCTTTTGGAAAAAAAAAATACTGGATATTCTGATCCAAATAGAGTCTCATGCAATGGTCCAAACCACCTAAGAACAGCCACAGGTGATAAGCATATAGTTCTAATAGACCCATAAATATTAATAAAAGTGATTTTGCTTACAAGACCCTTTCCACAGGTTCAAACATCCCAACTTCACATGAATAAGGTGAGGACCACAGAGTAGCAGAGGAAGAGCATGGCACAGGAAGTCAGAAGCATGGATTCCAGTGTGGATGGTTTCTACTTAAATTTGTGCAACATATGATCTGCACCTTGATTAGATGGATAACCTTGGACATCTCTTTCCACTTCTCTGAACTTCAGTGTCTGTATCTGCAACACGGTGAAAGCCGACTTGGTATGAAAAAAATACAACAGAATAGAAAGGAATTTAATTAACAAACAATAGTGAGCTTATGATGTGCCAGACACTGTCCTAGACTCTTTAAAAATATTAACTCATTTAAACCTCATCACAATCCTTTGAGGTAGATATCATTTATTATCTTGTTACAGAAGAAGAAACTAAAGCATGAAGAGGTTAAGTAACTTGCCTGAGGTTACACAGTTTGTGAGCAGCAGAGCTGGGATTTGAACCCAGCTAACCTAGCTCCAGAATCTGAACTTGTAACTATGACACTATTTTGAGTAACAGAGGCTGTTTTCACTATCTTTGATCTGCAGAATGCTAATAGGTTTGGACACTACATCCAGTGATCTTTCCCCTACTTGGCTCCACCTCTTACATACTTTGTATGCTCATTGAAGATCCTCTATAGAAAGTTACACCTGGAAGAACTTGAAAATCCTCAAGGCCTCACTCAGAGCAGAGATTAGGCCTCCAAAGGAGTGTTTGATACTCCTATGAAGTCTCACACAATACTGGCTTCTGAGGTCCATGGAATTGATCTAAAGCTATGTCCTCATTTATTATGATGTTTAATCAACAGCTTTTCCAGCAGCTGGAACGTTGGGCTGCAATTCATGAAGATGACATCTGGCTAGGGTCAGTCTTCTTTCAGCAGGCCAGTGCAAAGCCCCTGTCAGAGAGAAGTCCCAGGGTTCTTGTAATTCCTGCAACAGGAGCCTTTTCCTCTGTCAAATGTGAGGCCATGGTTCCAAGTTGTCAATTGGCTTTCATATAATAAATCTGTCTTAGAAAATTAACGGACTTCACTTACTTTTCCTTCATTTTATGCAGCCTACTTGGCTTACAGGTAGTTTTAGTAACAAGAAAAGGAGTTGGAAACACCATCTTGAAAGCAATGTTAAGCCCTGTAAGACATTTTCCAGAGCCTCTCTCTTCTCCCACCTCCTCATCAGAAAGCAAGATAAAACAGGCAGAGTGCCTTTTGTTAGAATCTGTGGCCTAGCAGATAATTCTCCTGAGACAACATACAAAATAACTAGCTTGAATGCACTCTTACCCTTCAAGCTTTAGAAAATATTTCACAGCTTTCTCTGAATTCTCATATCTAAACATATTCAGGTAATAAAACTACTGTAAAACGACAATCACATAGTAAAACAAAAATACCTGATGGTTTTATTATTTTTTATCCTTCATTTTTTGGGAATGAGAAATATGGTGCAGACACTTTAGTGAGGGAGCTCTGCCTTGAGAGCAGACAATAAGGGGCAGGAAAATACCAAGAAAGGGGAAAAATGACTAACGGGACAGTTGAAAGAAAATAGCAGTTGATTAAATTTGTAAGTTAGCCTTTATAGATAAATAGCCATCAAACTCTTCAAGAAGCATCAGCCCAGGCTTCTTGATGGCATTCAACCAGGGAAATAATGGATGGAAGAAAATCAATATTCATTGAGTTTATACAGAGCTGAGGGCATAATGCTAGATGCCTTCCTTTGTGCTATCCTATTTAGGCCCCAGAATGCTCCTGTGAGGAAGATATTACCACCATTCACTCATGGATAAGGAAACCAAGGCTCAGAGAGGAAGTGGCATACTGATGGCCACTAGAAGTGGCAGAGCTGGGATTCAAATGCCATTGCCTTGCTCTTTTTGAGGAAACTATAGAGAGTCACTATAGGAAATGTAGTTTATCATTTTGAGTTGCCAGAAACATAGGGTTTCCTTGCGTCTGACTTCCTTTAGCACATACTGCCTATCCATCTAACACCTTTGCTTAATGAGCAAGAAAATGCTTCTTGTACTCTATTAAGTGACTACTTTTGATAGGTATATTGTTGGGAGCCATGCAGGCTGGCTTTAGGGAAGCATGACTTGTTTTACTTCTGCAATCTGGAAGGTGTGTACTGCTCACTGAGGAATGTGCCTGATATGGCCAGTTCCTTGGGAGACTCTAAAGAAAGAAGACTATCTGGGTACTTGGAAGAAATGCCTTGGGAAACTGACTCCCTCTCGTTTACTCTGACCTTCAAGTTAGCTGGCAGAGAGTCAGGGATGGTTTATGATTTGTCCTTGAGTAAGATAATGCATATTTATTTCTCCTGTGCTGCACTATGCTGTAGGGATATATTGGGGAGAAAAAATAAACTCGGGGCTGGTTGCTAAGAATGCTTCCAGTCCTCCCAGACCCTCTTTGTCTCTTTCTTTCTTTTTTTCCTTAAACCTCGCCCCCCACTTCAGGTACTGTTCTCTGGAACGCCGAGGCAGGACCCCGGCAGTATATTTTGAGTTTCAGTGATTCAATTACAAGCTTCATATTTTTCAGTATTTTTCAGCCCCACAATAGATCCTCTCCACCTCCATTACTTGTGAATCTTTAGGTTGTAAGAGACAGAAACCCAACTCAATCTAGTCTAAGCCTCCCCCAAACCCCCACATTTTAGATAAAAATCCAAGGCCTAGAAAGGACAAGAATTGTCAGAAACAACAGGAACTAGGGATCCAAGTACCATTATCTAGTGCACCAATGATCCCATATGTAGTCATTTATGAATTCTCTCTCTCTCTCCCTTATGTGTGTGTGTGTGTGTATGTGTGTGTGTGTTAAAACCTTACAATGTATAGCTTCAAATCTGACTCTTATAGTCAAGTTCAAAACTCCTACAGGAGGGATTTCATCCAAGTTGGGATAATGTCTATACCTCTGAACCAAACAACAATGGCCAAAGGACGTGAGACAGGCAATTTCATTGAAATCTATACATCAGTTTATGGATTAGCAACCCTTAAAATTTCCCACCCCAGTTCAATTAGCTACAGTTGGGAATAGTCAGGTTGTATTAAACATGCCTGATCAAGAACTGTCCCTTGAGCTGGAGCTAAAGGTGAGATGGACACTATATTAGACATATCTAAAACTTACTCAAAATCTGGGAGTTACAGAAACCTTTAGATGTAACACTCAACCCTTATGACCACATGTAACGGCCAAGGCCTAAGAAAAGCTGTGGAATAGAGCATCAATGTATGTTCTCTTCACCTTGAGCCTCTCTTGTCAAGCAGCCTTGCTCGAGCTCTGACTGGGTGACAATCCTGCCAAAGCCAATCCAAGAGTGGTTAGGGAAACATAGGAAGAACTTGCCATGAAAGGATCAGCATGAATCCTACTCATCAGCCATTTTATTTTGTTTCAGTTCATTTTTCCATATCCTTGGAGACCATGTATTGTCTGCTACATTTGGCCTCCATTTCTTTTCCTGTTACTAAAGAGAATTGCTGTCCATGTTTGTCTACCTGCAATGAAGCTCAAAAATCAATTTAGTTCTCATTACCATCTCATCCAAGGTTCCTAGAAAAAAATTATTACCCCTCCTCATTATCATAAATTGCAAACCAGTGGCCTGCTGACCAACTCTAGTCTGCAGACCTGCCTTGTATAATATGTAGTGTTTTGTTTTGCTTTTTTTAAAAAATCTGAATTATTTGTCAGCACTTAAAATTTAGGAGTTTTGTACATGGATATGTAAGCTTTGAGCTTCTCATAAAACTTTGGGAGGCCTGGACATACTGGCCTGCTCTCCTTCCTGACAACAATCAGCCAGACCTGAGTATGGCTACCTCCTTCCATGGGGCATTTGCTCTTCAAGTCACTGTCTATTTTCTTAATGCCACTTTGTTCACACTACATTCACTCATTATCTCTCTCTTCTCTGTAGGCCTTTGAGACCTCTGCCTTCAGTGGCTTTTTACTTTCACTGTTAGCAACAATGCTGGTGCTTTTATCTTATACTTTCAATATTTTTGAAACCAGTTAGGTGTAAGTTATAAAACATTATTTTAAAGAAGAGATCGATACAATACCTTTGATGGCTTCACAATACCTTTGGGATAAAGTTCAAACTAAGAGCATGACATTCTAGACTCTTCATAATTAAACTACAGACTATGTTTCCAGACAATGCCAACCACACTCTGCCATGTGCACTCTGCAACAGCCACACCTAGCCACTCTTCATTTCACAGGCACTCCATTTTGATTTCCTGCCTCTCTCACAGCTTACAATCCCTCTGCCTAGAATGTCCTCTGCTTGGTTAGCCAACTCCTATGACCTCTGCACAGCCAAGATGCAACGTCATCTCCTCTCCAAGCCCTTCCAATCATATGTCTGCTTATGCTCACTTTAGCAGCACATATACCAATCATATGCCTGCCGAGGACCATCTGGTATCCCATGCAGTGCTTTAGTGACAATTAGAAGAAGGTTCCTTCCTCATGACATGTCCTTCCATCTGCTAGAAAAGTGTCCTAGTCAATATACACATTTTTGATACTTACAGTTTGGATGATTTTCACTTAAATTTGGCACCCCTGTGTAGTACATGGCCAGCATGACTGTACTTAACAATCTTGTTCCTGCTAGGTCAGAATTAACAATTCTTCTGTGTTTTCGCAATAACATTTCACACTTAATAGCATAGAACAGGAGACATTATTGTATCATGAACTGCTCATGTCTGTCATCCCTATAGACAGGTTAAGAGTTCTCAAGGGACAAAAACCAAATCTTTATTATTTCAGTATTCACAGAACAAATAGAAGGCAGTTCATAATGGACATTGAATCAGTGTGTCAACTACTGAATTGTGAAGACCTGGCAGCTACATGGAGTAGATGGAAAAATAGCAAGATCAGACAGTCCAAAGATTGTCTGATTACTAGAAGGAAGTGGAGCATTTAGCTAATACCAGATCATCGACAACAGGGTTCAGAGAACCCCTTAAAAACTATTTGATTTAGGTTGTCAGGAACAATATTAGATTTGGAGATCCACAGTACCATTAAAAGAAAACTCACGAGGGCTGAACTAAAATGTGTTGTGTTTTTCACTCTCAAAATGGATTTTTATTTATATTTTCCTTACTCCTAACACAATAAAATAGCTTTAGCTTAACAGCCATCTTACTTAAATGAAAGCAAGATTTAACAAAATGATGTTTTAAGCTGTAACTTATGCAAATATTTGACAAAAATGGAGAGAAGGGAAGGAGATGAAGGGTAGGAAAGTCAAGGGAAGGTGAAAGAAAACTGCTTCTAGGGATGCACATGGACGTACTTATGGTTGTCACACCTACAAGTAAGGCTACTGACTGACCCAAGGGATAAATGAGTAGAATGAGGTCAAACAGGAATGAAGGAGGAGACAGAGAAAGACACAGGAAGTAATACAATCCAGGCAATAAGCTTTTCTCAACAGAGATGATAGCAAGCCCAGGGAGAGCTCTATCAGCAGACACCACCACTAACCACAGAGGTCCTCCTGCCCTACTATCATGCAAGGAGCAAGTCATCTTGAAAGCACCACATTGTGAATTCTCAATGAGCCCATGCCTGCAATGGAGGCAAGCATTAAAGGCTCTCAGTAGACTTTGGTAATTAAGAGTGTTCCATTTTCTCTAAACAGTGTTGTCATGGTATTTTAAAGGAGGAATCTACAATCTGCCTCAATCTTCTTAGTTCCACAAAGTCTCTGAGTTGGCAACTAGTAATTAATTAACAATGAATAGTGTCTTCCTACCCATTACAGTGACTGGCACTCTGATCTCTAAAAAGAGAAAGACGTGCTAATGTGGCAGGCTTCATAAGCCCCACAGCTTTCAGCTCAGTGCCTTATGTGACAGGGCAGATCCCTTCTCAGGACAACTCAGCAAGGGTTGAGGTGGGGACAAGAACTGGAGCCAAGCCACAGAAGCTTCCTGCCAATGGGGCATAAGTTCATGATCCAAAAGTTCAGTCACAAGCTCCATTCATTCAGTAAATCCATTGTCCTCTTCCACAGTGGTTTACTCACTAATTCAGCTCAGTTCTACCCAAATTAGTAAGCATTTTCCATGTGCAAGGCCCTGGTGACTCTGGAGATTAACAGGCCAAATGCCTCAAAGTGGCCTTGACCACTAAGCTGGACTATGGTCAATGAGAGCACAGAAGATTGTCTTGTTGATTATCACTGAGTTATACAGCCGTAGTCCTGGGATGGTTCTTTAGTATTCTCTCTTCTTAAGATATTAACTACCTTATCTGAAGATCTATTTGTGTACACCCAAACATGGGCAGACCCTCCAGGTGACTGATACCCAGACCCACCTACCTGCCTGGCATGGAATCCAAATTTTCATGAAAAGAGGATGTGGAGTTGGGGCCATTTGCTCAGGTCACTTGGAGGAATGTAACCATAGCTATAGCACAATAAGGGGTAATAGAAGAGTTAAGGCATAAAAGGCATCTGCCTGGGGCCAGGGGCTCTGTATTCTAGACCAGCCCTGCCATAGACTTGTGTGACCTTAAGCAAGTTTCCTCCTGTCTTTGGGGAAACTGGATGCCTATCTGCCAAGACAGGGGATTGGAATAAAAGATGGTCATGCCTCATTGCATTCCAAACCCCTAGAGCAGTACCTGGCCATGTACAAGATGCCTGGAACTGTTTATTGCCCAAATGATCTGCTATGGATCCTCCCATTGCTGACACACCAGAATATGGAATCATGCTCCTTAGTACTGTAAATCTGCCTTCACAGCTAGACCATCTAATGACAGACTCTTCAGTTGAGTGGAGGTGGGTTTTTAGTTATGAAATCAGGTGACAACCATTTGAGTTTCTCTTTTACCTTTAAAATCATTCTATAGCTCACAATTGCTTTCTCTGGTCACCTAGGAGATAGAAGCTTGTGCTAGTCATGCTCTCTTCACTGGTGATATGCACCACTTTACACAGAGATCTATAAATATAAGGAAAGCATTAGAAATGAAAATCTAGTTCTCAAAATTCCCAGCCAAGCCAACATATCACACAGCCTCATAGCCAATTCATGTAGGAAAGAAGGGAGCAGACAGAAGAATATTAACACTGATAATCTAAAAATACAAGTTTAAAATTAGTAAAGGGGAAATATGTCAATCATGACTCAGGCACATCACCGATTTGTTTGCATGTTTACTTCCTAACTAACCAATCATTTGAAATTCTTCATATCCAAAATGTCTCCTACACAAATATCCAAAATTAGAAATGAAAGGGGAGAAATTACCACTGATACCACAGAAATACACAGGATTATAAGAAAATATTATGCGGAGTTCCCTGATGGTGTAGTGGCTTAAGGCTTCGGCGCTGGCGGTGTCAGTGCTGCGGCCTGGGTTCGATTCCTGGTCAGGGAACTATCCACATACCAAAAAGCAAAAAAAAAAAAAAAAAAAAAAAAAAAAAAAAAAAAAAAAAAAAAAAAAAAAAAAAAAAAAAAAAAAAAAAAAGAAAGAAAGAAAATATTGTGAAGGACTTTATACCATGAAATTTAACAATCTAGAAGAAATAAACAAGTTTCTAGAAACTTATAGCCTACCAAGACTGAACCAAGAACAACTGGATAACCTAAATAGACCAATCAATAGCAATGAGATTGAAATGCCTATCCATAATCTCCCTAAAGGCAAAAGCCCTGGACCAGATGGTTTCACCAACGAGTTCTACCAAGCATTCAAAGAAGAATTAACGCCTATCCTCCTCAGACTCTTCCAAAAAATTGAAGAGGAAGCAATACTTCCTAACTCATTCTATGAGGCCAACATTACTCTAATACCAAA
>PVJL010007995.1:0-71459 GCA_004026885.1 Lyroderma lyra
GCTGCCTACAATAAACCTGCCGATTGGCCACAGCTGTGGCCGCGCTGTCTTGTGAGGTAAGGCCGGAGGCGGGGAAGTACGGGCTTTTTTCCGGCTCGGCAAGCCTAGAGGAGGAAGCGGGCGGAAGCCGGTGGCTCTCGCGAGGATTTACTCAGAGCCCCTCCAGACTCGAAAGGGGGCGTTCCTTAAAGGGCGAGTCGAGTTGGTCGTCGTCTTTTCCGTTCCTCCTTGAATAGAGTGGGCTTCTGAGGTTCTGCGACGCGCGGCTATGACCTCTGGCCGGGCCAGTGCGTTTTGAATTGCGCCAGAACCCTCAAAGAAGTGCCTCGCGCCTTCATAGCTGACGAAGCTCTCCGGCCTGCGAGCGTCAAGGTTGTCTGGACTAGTATTCAGACTCCCGGCTAGGGTGCCCGGATTAGGAAACTTATCCCGGTGGTCTGGGAACCTGCCACCAGCAGGGGGAAAAGAGGCACGTTTCTACTCGCCCCTGTGCTAAGATGTGTTCATTTTGGATTCGGGACTTTATGGGGGTCAGGGGAAGAAAACAGGCTGCCTGAGATTGGAGACCTGAGGTATCTGATCTATTGAATGGTTTGGTCTGAGTTGTTGAGAGGAGGTAGGGAGAGTGTGGAAGCAAAATGGGCAGTTGTATGTTAGAACTTTTATCTTTTTGAGTTAGGTTTTTTTACTTAGCTATTTTTTGTCTCTCGTTACCTCAGCTGGGTTCATTCAAATATTTGGGCCCAAGCTCCTAGATCTAGTTTTCCTGAGGATACTGAGGCGAACACACAGGTAACAGTGCCTGCTACCTTCACGGAGCTTTCATTTTGTTTGGGTTTATAACCGTTTGTGATTTTATACTTTAGTATAATTAAGTAATTACACGAATACGTAAATACTTCAGACTGCTGTGAGACTGTAATGAAAGAGGGCCCAACTCTGGTGAGACCCAACGAAGAGTAGGAATTTGGAGGAACCAGAACACATTTGAGGAACTACAAAAAAGCCAATGTGCTGGAGCAGGGTCAGGAATGGGAAAAATGGCTTGAGAAGGAGGCAGAGGACAGAGCATGTAGGGCCTTGAAAGCCAGGTTTAGGAGTTTAGCCTCCTTTAAGAACAATGTGCACCTTAAAGGGTTTGGAGGTGGGGAGGTGGCATGAAGGTATAATTATGTTTTCTAAGGAGACAATTCTGCTTGAATTGGAGAGAGCAAAAGTGGAAGCCTGGAGATCATTTTGGCTGCTGCAGTAATTCATATGGGAGATAATTGTAGCTTAGACTAGGTTGATGACAGTACAGCTAGAAGTGAATGTGGGGGTTAGCATGGATGGGACTGGAAGATGGGTTGGATGTGGAGGAAGAGCAAGAATGGCTACCAGAATACTGAAATGGTTAACATTTACTGAGATGGGAAAGGTGGGCAGGTTTGGGGAGATAATTGAAAATTTCATCGTGGATCTGATAAGTTTGAGATTGCTTATGAGACATGCAAGTGGTGATATCAGTCAGGTAACTGCATTTGTAGGGCTTTGAATCTTTTTTGCATGTTAATGTAACTGTCCACACCTTGGAGATGGGGGTATTACCCCCATTTTATAGATTGGAAAACTGAGGCAAAGAAAAGTGATAGGGACTTGCTCAGAGTCACACAGCTAGTTTATGGTTTCCAGACTCCGTGATCAGTGTTTAGTGCATTTTATGCAGCAATCCCATTACCCATATTTCCATAGGGTGAGAACACAGATTGCCGGTAGGGCAAGTCTCTCCCTCAGGAAAGCAACTCCCAGGATGGAATCTCTTCTTTAGGTTCTATTTTGTAATTTTCAGCATATGTTCACTCATTACATGATATTTATTATACTTCCACTGTGTGCCATTCACTGTGCTTAGTAATGGGACTTCTTAAAATAAATAGTTATAAATAGTGCTTACTGACTAGATATTTATCATGTCCCTAGCTTTTCGCTACTTCCCTCAGCCCCAGTTCTTATTTTCTACATTAGGTTGCCTTGATCTATAATACCTTTCCTGCTCATTTTTGTTATGTGTATAGTGTGGCCTCAGGTCTGTGTTTGATGGCCTCCCAGGTTTTCTAGAAGCTAGGCTTTCTTTTCCAAGTGATTTGTGCAAAAGCAAACATGGTGACGTCCTGGATGGAATTTCTGTTTGTCAACCTTTGAATCCTTGAAACGTGGTGATTCCTAAGATAAGCATCTTGTTTCTTAGAATAGTCTAAACCCAGGCAGCTTAACTGTAGCCCCCAAAGCTTACTTGCCTAGTTACTGCAAATTCATATTTACATTTAATATTGAAAATCAGTGTGTTAGAGGCAAAGGCTGGCATGAATCACTAGCAGAAGAGATTTGGGAGGAAATGAACAGGGATGCTGTTTCCTTCAGCAAAGAGACTTTTTAAATGGGTTTATGACCAGTCTGTTCTGGAGGAACCTCCTGTGATATAAGGGTGATACAGATTTTTTTTCAGAATGCCATATGGTACAGGTTGACCTCTGAAAAATGAAGGATTTATACTTGACCTCCCTTTCCTCACCTCTAATGTTAAGTAATAAAGTTAAGTACTTTGTTAGTGGGTGGGAGTAGGGGAGAAAGGAGAGGGATGGATTGTTTTGAGGTTTAGAACACCAGTATCTTGAGAATAAGGAACTGTTAGGTACAGAAGGAAGTCATTAGTTGCTCATTGTGAATGCCAGTTCAAGAGTAGCCAAGGTGAAGAAGACAGGGAAAGGATGGTTGTGGAAAGGTTTACTAAGGGCTATTCCAAGCTTGTCCAACCCACGGCCACAAACTGCACACGACCCATGGACCATACACAGCTCAGGACAGCTTTGAATATAGCCCAACAGAAATTCGTAAACTGTCTTAAAACATTATGAGATATTTTTGTGACCATTTTTTTTTTTTTTTAGCTCATCAGCTATTGTTAATGTTAGTGTATTTTATGTGTGGCCCAAGACAGTTCTGCTTCCAGTGTGACCTAGGGAAGCCAAAAGATTGGACATCCCTGAATACCCTTTGACTCTTCCAGAATTGCTGGGGTTGTTAAAGGAAAGACTTGTGGAACTAGGCAATGGAAGGGTTGAACCCTGATTCTGCTCCTTACCAGCAAGTCACTTCTTACATCTCACAGAATCCCAGGTTCCTTTATGTAAAATGGAGATACTGCCTATTTTGTGGGACTGTTCTTAGATTAAATAATTTGTGTAAAGTGCCTTCTACTACCTACAACAAGCATACAAGGGCTGTCTGCAAAGTATCCATCTATGTAATATGAAAAATGGAGGCATTTATAGTCCTCATGTCATAAGTGAATGTTCTCTTTTTAGTTTCTCCTAATTTGTTCTGTCCAATTCCACTATTTTCTGTACTCATCTGTTAAGGATTTGTTACACTACTCACTCATCCTCCCACAGAAAATAAAGTTGAGAGACTGAAGGTAGAGCAGATTCAAAGTACAATTCCTAGAGAATCGTTTTATTTTTCCTGGTGGAAAGAGGAAGCCAGTAAAATAGGTCTGTGGGATCTTTTCCCCTGCTTCAGTGGCTGGTGTGTTAATAATTGTTAGAAATTTGGAATTTTTCAGAGTTGGAGTTTAAAATATTAGATTTTATATACCATAATTATATTAGTAGAATGAATGACTTTTTCTTAGGTATCTTAATAGTTACGTGTGTGTTTTCCCTGCCCCTGATCCTCAATCAAAGAGTTCCATATAAGACTTTGTTAAAAGAAAAAAAAAGTTTCTGGGAGTTCCCTGGTGGTGTAGTGGCTAAGGCTTCAGCAGTGTCAACGCTGCGGCCTGGGTTCATTTCCCAGCCAGGGAACTACCCACATAACAAAACAAAACAAAAAGTTTATGTGCCTAGAAAAAAAACAAAAAACAATACTTTGAAAACTCTCTGAATTAGACAGTCTCTAAAGTGCTTACAACTTCATGAAGTAGATGGAGATGTGTAGTTTGCCCTTAAGTTCTTGGCTGTACTTAAGCATTATGAATTTGAGGAATGCAGTTCTGTAGATTCCATCCTTAAATAAATAAAGAAATCTTACAGTAAGTAAAAGCCAATGAAGAAGAACTAAGCTCTAGTAGTACAATATAAAACTCAAAAGGATTTAAGATTTGTGTAAATTGACATAAGACATAGCTGCTTAACTACGGAGTGCAGTGTGTTAGAAAGTGACTTGACATAGGCAAGTGTAAGGTGTCATTTAATCCCCTGTGGACAGCCAGTGGTGAAATGTAACCCTTCAGTGGAAGCGGGTACTACAACTAAGGAATGACAGTAGTTTCCTCTCTAGATGACCATCTTTACAAAACATTTTGTTACATGCATTTGTAGATTTGTTAAAGTAGGCAGATATTGACCTTTAAATGCTTTGCCCTTTAAATGATTTTCAATTTTAAGAAAATAATGCACAGAGATATTTTTCCCCTCATTCTTTGGGTTCTAGAAAAAAATTCAATTTTCTTTTTTTAGAATCCCTGTTTTAGGGAGCCCTCACTAGCTGGAGTAGGTCTTCCCATAACATGAAAGAATTAGCAGGATGAGACTGAGCCATACTCTTGGGCCACCTGGGAGAAGGTAAGTGCTTGATGTTTTCAGTGGTGCCTTTTTTGAATCAGTAGGATACATGTAGAATAGACAGATGCTAATCTGTTCAATTCCATAAATATTTATTGTGTACCATTGTTCTGTCTAGCACAGGGATGAAAATGCTGAAGATAGTTTACAGGACTAAGTTAGAAATAAACAAGAAGAGCATGAAACACCTTGTTATATCAGTAAGAAAGGAAATGAATGAAGACTGCTGGGGTCTTTTTTAAAAATACTTACTCAGTACTTTTAATATCCTGATAGACTTTTTTGTTTTATCAAGGTATAATTCACATATAACATTGGTTTCAGATGTACAACATAATGATTTGATATTTTTATATGAGTATATTTGAAATGATCACAATGTCTAGTTAACATCCATCACCATGAAGTTAAGAAATTTTTTCTTGTGATAAGAACTTTTAAGATCTTTCTTAGCAACTTTCAAATATGCAATACAGTATTACTAACTATATAAGTCACCATGCTGTACATTACATTCACAAGGCTTATTTATTTTATAACTGGAAGTTTGTACCTTTTGACCTCTTTCACCCATTTTACCCCCCGCCCCCCACCTCCCACTTCCAGCCCCACAACCTCAACTTTTGGCAACCACTACTTCTGTTATCTGTCAGCTTGTTTTCTTTCTTTCTTGTCTTTCTCTGTCTGACTTAATTCACTTAGCATAATGCCCTCAAATTTCATCCATATTATCACAAATGGTAAGATTTCATTCCTTTTTATGGTTGAATAATATTTCTTGAGAGAGTGTGCGTGTGTGTGTGTGTGTATGTGTGTGTGTGTGAAAAAGAGAGAGAGAAACATCTTTATTCATTCAAATCGGCACTTCATTTGTTTCTATATCTTGCCTATTCTAAATCATGCTGCTATGAACATGGGCTTGCATATATCTTTTTGAATTAGTATTTTTGTTTTCTTTGGATAAATACCCAGAAGTGGAATTGCTGGATGACATGTGTCCTAAGTAAACTATGGAAGAGCATGTTAAATGACATCATAGGAGTGCAATCTGTACAATGTAGAATATAGGCAATTATAGGACCAATAGCCCAGTTTCTTCAACACATAAACTGTAAAGCAGTGGGAAAAGGCAGGGAAACATAGGGAGCATTTGAGATCTTGCTCCTTGGCATATGTCGTCAGTTCAGTTCAAATAAACTCATAAAAATTCAATGGAAAAAAACAAAGAGGCAGGGAAACCTATAGTTTACTTAGGACACATGTCATCCATTATAGGGGTGTGGCTCTTATTTGGTTCTTGACTCTTTAGCAGTTGGAAAAGTTATAAAACAATGGGAAAAATGTGAACATTCAAGTGTTTGCTATTAAGAGTTTTTAATTATTTTTTGGTGTGATTGTGATATATCATTTTGTATTATAGAATTATTCTTTTAGAGGTATATACTGAAATGTTAGAGTAAAATTATGATTTCTGGAATTTGTTTCAAAATGATCTAAGGGAAGGTGGGGGGAAATACAGTAAAAGCTCTAAGAAATTGTCAAATTGAACATTAAAAAGTTGAAAAATAAGAGTAAGAATTGGAGTGAAACATGGAGTTCCCTGGTGGTGTAGTGGCTTAAGGCTTCGGTGCTGTCAGTGCTGCGGCCTGGGTTCGATTCCCAGCCAGGGAGCTACCCACATTAAAAAAAAAAAAAAAAAAAAAAAAAAAAGAATTGGAATGAAACAGCCAGTGTGGGCTGAGTGAGGAAGACTTCATGGAAAAATGTAGACCAATAATGCTTGAGAAATGCAAAGGCAAAATTGAGGAGGTGGCAAATGGCAAGGGGGACAGGGACTAGCGGGTGTGACTTGAATTTAAGCCAGTTAGACCAGTAAGGTAGATTGAGTTCCCATTTAGGAAATCAATGGTTTTTCATCCTTTTGGGGTCAGATTTCTTCAAGAAATCAGTAAAAGCAATGGACCATTTCCCTAAAAAAATCGTTATTAACAATCTTGTTGTATAATCAGTTTACGAACCTCCTGAAGTCACCCATGTGGACTCCCCACTCCCTAGGACCATTGCCTTAAATCTGCACACTCAGGGTCAGGGGCTACAAGAGCTTGTAGTTTAGGTGAAACATTTTATTTCCATTTCCTAATCTCACTCAAGAGTTGAAGGTTGTAGTTATTTAAAGGCTGGTTTTTCTGTAGCATTCTCTTTAGTGTGAAGATACATTTGTTTCCTGACTTGCAGCAAGTGGCTTTGATGACGATGCATTGTATTAGGTTTAACCATATGAAATTGCTGATACTCAAGTGTTTTTGACCTACTGAAATGGCTGTTTCAATGGTTCTTTCTGTAATTGCTGAATTACCTCCTTCGTGGTGTTCACAGATTGGGTAATATAGGTCACCCTATAGCTCCTCTATCTAGGGCTATCATTGGTCTTCTGATATTAGAGAACAGGAAAAGAGGAGACATAGCCTTTACAAAGAAGCCTTAGGACTGGAGAATGGAGTCGCAGTGGTATCTGAAATAGTGAAGGGTCTTTGCTTGAAGCAGTTCATTTCCAAAATTTGAGTTGTCTCTTCATTCCCAGTCTTCTCATGTACCATCTGTAAGAACTTGCTTTTATCTTTAGTGCTTGTTGCTAAAGATAGAATCTCTAGTATAAATGTTATACTTAAAATTAGGCCACCCCCACAAATTACTTATTAAAGGTTTCTTTATAATGAAGTATGGAGCAAAGCATAGAACTGACATCTTAATCTCCCTAGTAACTGATACAGCGATAAAGACACAATGCCTGTGTAGTATTCCTACCAATAATGTGTACATGACTCTGAACACACAATGAAATCATCAGGAAAATCCAAACAAAGGGCCATTCTGCAAAAGAAATGGCCTGTACCCTTCAAATATCAATGTCATGAAAAGACAAGGCAGGCAAAGGAACTATTCTTAGATAAAAGGAGATAGAACAACTTAAATGCCATGTGTGATCTTTGATTTGACCCTAGATGAAAAATAAAGTTAGGGGGTATATTTAGACAATTAGGAAACTTTTAATATGTGGTATATGTTAGAGAATAGTGTGTTAAATTTCCTGATTTTAGTAGCTGTGGGGAGAATGTACTCTTCTTACAAGACGTGTGCTTGTAAGAACACATAAAAAGCACAAGAGCAAAATGCTAATTGAATCTAGATGAAAGGTTTGTGTTCATTATACTATTCTTACAGCTTTTCTGAGTAGTTTTGAAAATTTCAAAACAAAGTTGAGGAGAAAGTTTATTTTTCCTGGGTAAATAGCCCACCTACGTTTCATCATCACATACAGTGAATCAGGAACAGAACTGGACTCTATACTTACGAAGTGTAAAAGAGGGTTGCAAATTTATCTGGTCACTCCTATCTCCCTCTTCACTGGCCCCCTTGCTGGGCCAGAAAAACCTCAGCCACAGTTTCAGTCCTTTAACATTACAATGAATTTCTCCTTGGCTTCTTTTTCTATTAGGAATTATCTTTTACTAATAAGGTTATAGTTTCTAGGTTTACTATATGTTGCACCTGGTACTCTGGACAGATGAGTATAGTTTAGCTATAAACTTTAAAAACAAGGGAATTTAATCTACCCAGGTTTTGGACAGTGGGAGAAATTCACTAGTTTGAGAAGATTTGAGTGCTTTTGTGTTAGGCATTGTTCTAGGTGTTGGAAAATAGCAGTGAGTAAAAGTTTCTGGCCTCATGGTAGCTGTCAGTCCTTTTGGGCTGCTGTAACGGAACAGACTGGGTAGCTTATAAACAAGGTTTTGTTTTGGAGCCTGGAAGTATGAGGTCTGGGTGCCAGCCAGCATGGTCAGGTGAGGGCCCTCTTCTATGTCAGAGTTCTCATTGCATCCTCATGTGGTAGAAGGGGATGAGGGATCTCTGGATCCCCTTGCACTACCATTTATGAGGGTTCCACCCTCATGAACTATCACCTCCCCATACCTTTCAACATATGGGTGTTTGTGGAGGCGGGGAGACACACAGAAACTATAACAGTAGGGGAAAGACAAATTAGGTGGTATCCATTACTAGTAGGTTAAGGATAGGAAGTAACAGGAACTTGAGGAGGGGGCTGTAATTTTAAGAGGGGAAGACTATTTGGACTAATCCAAGTTGTAACTTATACTAAGTGGTATGAGTAGAGATGGTGTTTCTGGATGTACTTTGAAGACTGCAGAGATTTGTTCATTGCAGGTTTTTTTGGTTTGGGCATCCACAGGAAGCACATTTACTTTAACTGTAAAGACCAATTGGAAGGAAAATCCAGAGCGCCACTGGGATCTGTCAAGCCATTGTCAATAAAAAAGGGAGACTATCTGAAGAAAAAGATCTTTTAGCTTTTCAAGGCTGTTTCCAACAGTTTTATTGGTCAGTAACTGGAATCGCTGTGTGTTCACAACATATGGTGTAGTTTGAATCAATAGTTGTGGATCCAAGCAACTCTTCACCCTCCTTCCTAATAGAATCCACTTCGTTCAGGGATGCTTGACTCATTCTCCCTGTTCCCAAGGATGAATCTTGAATCCTATCAGCCAGTAGTTCTTAACTGGGATGCTTTGGAAATCCTTGAAGGGATCAGAAGATACTAGAGGTGTTTAGTGAGCAAGGGCCAACCAGAGATACTAAGGATTTTCCAACACTCTACAAAACAGTCCTTCATAAAGAATTACTGTACATCCCATAAGGTTCCCACCAAGTGTTCATGTGGTTGAGAACTTGAGCCTAGATTTTAACATTTTTTGTATGACTCTAAAGCTGAACAATTTTCTAGGAACATACAATCTTCTTCCCATTAGAGCACTGTATTGATTTTTAAAAATATTTGAAATTTTAGGTATCACAACAAAATAGGAGGGCATTACATCTAACAGTCTAAGCCCATGTTCGTGATTAACAGGTTCCTTTAGGTATGGTATTTGATAGTAATCCATCAAACATGAGGGGATGTCTGTTGGAGGACATTTGGGAAACATAAATGAGATAGATACAACAAAGATGCAGTCACCTTTTCTGCTTCTGAAGTTGTCAGCATGGGATAATTAGTACTACATCAGAATCTGAGACAAGGAAACTTGCCAAGGATGAAAGAGCAGAAAGAGTCAATTCCTGCCATTACTGAGTGATTAAACTCATACTTTAGGACTTTTACTGCTAGACTTTTAGGACTTTTTTTAAGGACTTTTAAGCTACTAGAATGGAAAGCAAACAAAATAGTAGCCCTGGTTTTCATACTTGAGAAGAGCTAAAGGGACTTTTAACATTCCAAATAGAACATGGGGCTGTAAGAAAGGAGAAAACAAAACTCTAAAACCAGTTTTGTCCTTGGTGTCAGTGCTTATTACTGCATTATATTGCACTTCCACACCTTGAATTTGTATTTTTAGCCTGTTAGAAAATCCTGTATTTCATCTGAGTGGCCATGGCCACAGGTCATGGAATTGGGAAGTATGGTGCATGTTATATATTCTCAAAGCTAAACATCAGAGCCTCACCCCTCATAAACAAGAAATCAAGATGATTTTCGTATTTTTTTTTTTAAATCCAGAATGGATCAAAAATAATAATAAAGGATACAGGTGCCAGACAAAGGCCAGAAGGAAGCTAGAAAAGTATGCCTTAGGAAAATTAGGAAGCCTTATAACCTTGTTTTAAAGCCGTACCTACCATACATAACTTAGTTTTCCATTGATCTAGCTTCCCCTGCTCTACCTCTGAACGTGACACAGCTGACTTGCCTTCCAAGGCCTCAGTTGAAGAATCCCATTTATACACACAGGCTGCTGGTACAGCAGTACTCAGCTAACCAAAGTATCTCATCCAGGTTTCTGACTACCTTCATTTTTGTGTGTGATATGGTTTCATACCTTGAAAATATGGTTACTTCAGCACAAAACAGTATTAAGATTTTATAATGATCAAGAAATCATCCTTCCCTCCTTTATGTGCAGCTGAAAAATGACAGGCTAGGGACAGAACACTGTGAACTGTGCACTGTAGGAATTATATCACTCATTAAATGATCATTAGCTAACAGTCACTAAATTTACATATTAAGGAAATTATGTATAGAATACTGCAAAAACACAGTAAAAGACTGAAGTTTGCCCATTTCTGCTCAGGAAGTCCCTTCATTCCCAAGCGTCATAATGTTGTCCTTCTGGCTCCAAAGTGTACTGCTATTACTGTTTCTCCTCCTTTTGATCTTCCTTTTGTTCCCCAGTACCAGAACTTCCAGAGCCTTCTCGCTCAGATGCCATCTGTTAAGAAAACATTTGAGAGCCATTCATTCAATGTTAAGGCTGACAGTCTGCTCTATGATGAACTACAAAACAGGAGCCATCCATATCCTGCCTATATTCCACACACTCCCTCCTACCTCACCCTCTCCCCCAAAGTAGAGTCAAGAAGGCAGGAAGGATAGTTCCAGTACTCCCAGTTCTAAAAATGGCTATACAGGGAGCCATCAGTGAGTAGTCAAGAGCAGTTATAGCAAGATGAAATTAGGAGTGAAATATTCATTAAGCAAACATCCTTCAGTCCTTGTACCTTTTTGTATGCCATTTCGAAGAGCTTCAGTGACGCTTGCTGAAGGGAAGATGCTGCCTGCCTTATGTTTTCTCCAGTTTCACTATCTTTTCGAGCCAGGAGCTCCCTCATTTTGGAAATCTCTTCTTTTAGCTTGTTGCACTTAAAAACAAAACAAAACCCCCAAATTTTCTAGGTTTCTTACCCTATTACATCTAGCAGTAATATTCAGAAACATTTTTTAAAAACTAAATTCCTATCAAGACCCCCACAGAAAAACAAACTTCACTCACATTAGTGACAATGCCTCTGAACTTCTTAAACTATTATAAAAGAGCTCACCTCATCAGCAGGCAACTGGTCCTTGAATTCTTCCATCTTGCTTTCTGTGTCATGAATGATTCCTTCAGCCATATTAACTGCTTCAACTCGTTCCTGAGAGAAATTAGAAATTTAGTGTAAATGAAGACTTAACCAATCAACCAGTTGGCTAAAGGTCCTCACTAAGCAAGACAATATGCTGACCTCTGCATACAGTTATAGAGTAAAAACAGTAAAAGGGAGAAAATCGCTGTGGTCTTAAGCAGCCTGGGATGTCTGAAAGAGATTTTAGCTGGATTCTGTAACATGAGAATTGATATGGGAAGACTAAGAATAAGAAAGGCATTCCACACACAAGTTATGAGCAAAGGGGGAGAATGATAGGTTGAGGGTAAGAGAAAATGTGAGATCAATGACACATGCCCAAACTCTCACTTTCACCTCCCAGCTGAAAAGGTAGAAAATAATCACCTTCTTTCGCCTGTCTTCCTCTGCATACTTCTCTGCGTTTTTAACCATATTTTCAATATCATCTTTGCTTAATCCACCAGAAGACTGGATCACAACTGTAGCAAAAAGAAAGCATTTTGTTACTTCACAGGTAAAACTATGTCTCTTCTTTTACTGTATTAAGAAAAAGAATACTCCTGCTCAAAATAACCAATCTTGATGTGATATGACAAGGAATACCCTCTCATATATACAAAGGAATACGAGGGTCAGATACATAAAAAAGACAACTATCCTGCCTGCAAGCCAAAACTTCACCCAGCAATCCAGAGGGGCTCAGTGCCTGCCTGTTTGGGGAATAAACACCACATCTGTTAATGGGAATCTGATAACTAAGAATAAGGGCAAAGAGGATTCATTATCCTCCTGATGTTGAGAAAAGATTTGCATTAACTGAGAGGATCTTGTCCCCTCAGAAAGGAACTCAAAAGTCCCTCACATCACTCTCACAGTTTGACAAATAACACTTACTCTGCTGTTCACGTCCTGTACCCTTATCTTTGGCAGAAACATGTACGATCCCATTGGCATCAATGTCAAATGTAACTTCAATCTGAGGGACTCCACGAGGGGCTGGAGGAATTCCAATCTAAAATAAATACCCAGAATAAGCTCCTCTCACAAAGGTACAGTGCTCTAGTTCCATACACACTTTTTTCCAGACTGTTGACAATTTATCACTGCACAAACAGCAATAGGAAGTTTTTCGGAATACATAGAAACTGAGAAAAGTCAGAAAATAATTCTTAATTCAAGACCAAGCCATTCTCCAAATAGCCCTGTTTGGTATCTCCGGACACCCATCATTCACCCGTAAGACAAGCTATATGGCCATCTGAAGGAACAAGATGCTTGGTTCCAGGGAATAAGTGATAGTTTCACGTAATTAAATGTACAAAAACACAAGTTATAAATACGGGTAGTACTTTCATTGCTATCTGAAATAAACATGGCTCATACCACTGAAGGTTGGCTATAGCAAGTTATCATAATGTACCTGGGGACACAGTGAATAAGAATAAACTTCTCCCCATCATTGTTCATCTCACTAAGAACTAATAAGCAATGCTATCTTGAAGCCACTAGTATCAAATGTCTCTTAAATCAGTAATCAGAATTTTTCCTAATTAGCAATGTTGATGACCATTTCCCTTATGCGTTTAACATTCTTAAAGTTCCTAAGGCACAAGGAACCAGCAAGGCTTTCAGGAAAAAACTGAAACCATGTAGTATTCTTCCGTACACTGTATGCCAGGTTAACACAGACTTTCAGCAGTTTATATTATTAATATTATTAGGTGTTGGAATAACTTTATACAAAAAAAGAATGAGGAGCATATTACCAAAGTAAACTGTCCAAGAAGTTTGTTGTCTCCAGCCATCTCTCTCTCACCCTGACATACTTTAATCTCCACTTGAGTCTGACCATCAGCAGCTGTAGAAAATACCTAGGGAGAAAGAAACTTTCTGGATTGGCAGTCTGATTAAACTACACCCCCTACACACAGTACAAGCCAAAGAAAGAAGCTCACATCTCAATATTGGAAGAGTCCTAATGTACACTATTTTCAGAACAAAGGCTTATGTCTTTGCAGAGAACAGGAATAGGATTAGCACAGCAAAAGGGCATGCAATAGCTATTATTTCTGCTAAGCAAATGCACTGTACAAAAATGCAGCACTGGCACAGAAGGCCTCAAGAGAAGCTAAAAAACGAGATGTTGAAATACATTCTTCTGGGGAAACAGGTCAGAGATAGGACATGTATTTTATGCTTAGTCACAGGAAATCACATACACTTCAGACTATGTTGACAATACATCATTGCACAAACAGAAATAGAAGTTTTTCAAAATACATCAAAATTGAGAAAGTCAGAAAATAATTTTTTTTTTTTTGCTTGGGGGGGGGGTTGGGGGGGGCGGAGTTCTCTGGCTGGGAATTGAACTCAGGCTGCGGCACTGAGAGCACCGAAGCCTAGCCACTATACCACCAGGGAACTACCTAGAAAATAATTCTTAATCCAAGACCAAGCCATTGTCCAAATAGCCCTGCTTGGTATCTTAGGACACCTAACATTCACCCATAAGACAAGCACATTCCCCAGTCCTGGGCAGGCCATTCTTTTTATTGCCTTTGAGAACAGAAGACTACAGGGAATTTAGTCCTAAATGAAGTTCCTTTTGGCAAATTATTTTAATCCTGCAAAGAAGAGAATATTAATGCCTTCTCTATAATCATCACTGCTGGCCAACAGGTAAAGAGAACTTTTCCACAAAGAAAAGAAGAGTCTTACCACCCACATACCCACATTGAACTAGTATGGTCTATAAAACAGAAAGTGAAGTTTTCTAGCAAAAGCTCACACAAGTGGCTACAATCACATCCCTCACAGAACGTAGTATCTCTGTGACAAGGCTGGGAAGGGAGGCTCTTACCTGGCTTTTCTTGGTTGGAATAGTGGTGTTCCTGTTAATAAGTTTGGTAAACACACCTCCCAGAGTTTCAATACCCAGAGAAAGGGGAGTAACATCCAGGAGCAGCACATCTGTGACATCACCAGCCAACACACCTCCCTGAATGGCAGCTCCCATGGCCACAGCCTCGTCAGGATTGACAGCTTTACTTGGAGCTCGGCCAAAGAGATCCTGCACAGTCTGCTGAACCTGAGCATTAAAAAAAAAAAAAAAAAAAAAAAAAAAGAGCCCATTACCTACTACCCATAGTAACTGCCCAAGAAGGGAAGAAAGACCCCAGCAAATTGCAGGACATGTTGCTTCAGATCCAAGAAATGTTCACTCAATTACTAGCATTTCATAGTTGAATTCTTGTTAATAACATAGGTGTATCATGTAGGTAACACTCATGTGAGTATCTCATTCATAGTCCTTTTAAATTTGGGAAGAATTTGTATAAGTTTGTTATCTAGTTTCCCATGTAACACATAAAATTAGAAAGAGAATGCAAGGCAAGGGGACTTAAAAACTCTGTAGTCCAAGTTCTCTTCTACATAACCAATTACAAACCAACTTAAAAGAAGCAGTGGCATTTAATAATTCAACACTGATGTGAATGTGGGGCATGTTCTCGCCATCTTTTTAAAAATAATGGTAGCAAAAAATGATATCTGAATAGCATCTCAGATGATATGTTAACATAAAGATATCTTACTGGTCCAGAGCCTTTCTTTTTTTCTCCAGGTTTATTCTGTGGATGTTTTACTAAGCCCACACATTCCAAAAGGAAAATTAAGAAAACATCAAGGCCCAAGATAATTCTATGAAGCTATAAAGAATTGCATCTTAAAAAACAAAACAAAACTGCACCTTCAACAGATTCTGTGCTCAGTCGCTAGTTTTCCACACACCTATCTTTTCAGAATGATGTGTTGATAAATAAAATGCATCATTGCACAAATATTTGTTGAAGACATGCAATAGGAACTCCAAATACTATGCTGCTGCAGATACATTTTCAAAACTGCCCTGAGGCAGGTTAGTACCAAAATTATAAGCTATCTCTGATGTCAAACTTTCACTCCTAAAAATTTTGCAAAACTTAATTTCAATATTCTCTATTACCTGAAGACATTTTGCCCTTCCTAATCCTTTTTATTATATGCTTGAACTTAAAGAGAGGCAAAAAAGAATTCTCTAGTTAGGGCACAAATTCATCCTTTCAGGGTTACCATGGAAGGCCATGTATTCATATCCCTACACAAAATAAACCATTCATCCCCCAAAAAACATGATGTGCTGGCCCTTTCTGCTCTTCTTGCTAAGAATTCCACAGGTCCATACCTTGGGCATTCTAGTCATGCCACCAACAAGAATCACTTCTCCTATGTCACTCTTGCTGACTTCTGCATCTTGCATGGCTTTCTGGCATGGGGCGATGGTCCTCTTGATTAGCTCGACAACAATCCCCTCAAACTGAGCCCGGGTTAGCTTCATATTCAAATGTTTGGGTCCAGAAGCATCCATTGTAAGATAGGGCAAGTTGATGTCAGTCTGCAAAGGAAGCAGCAAGACCAGTAGTGATGAATTTTCTTTCTTATTCCAATTAAGACCATACTCTAGGACAGGAAGACATTGAATGCCACAAGGAGGGTCAAGACCTACTTTAAACAAACAGCCACCAAAGACACTGACTCTTTAAAATTCAACCTCTTTTCTTCCAAAAGGTAAAAACTACAAAATCTCTTACTAAACAAAGAAGAACAGAGTAGAGCAGGAAAAATCCCTGTTCAGGAGATAAAGAAATGTTCTACCACTAAATAGACATTAAGAACCAAACTACTGTTTTTTTTCCATCAAGTTTTTAAAAAATTCCATGTACATGGAAAAAAAAAAAATCACAGGTATGCTCTGAACCAAATAACCTGCCACCAAGAAGTTTTAGCAAGATGGTTAGAAAGCTGTAACAGAAATGCTTAAGAGAACTACAAGGACTGACTTTACTGCCATCACACCCACAGAGGGCAGCCAACACTGCCACAATCATACGATGTAATATCCAGTATTTAAGAAACTCCGAATCCTAGTAAGGCATGGGTTAAGAACACTTAGATTAACAAAAGTAATCGCTAAACATGTTGAATCAGGTGTCCTAAGGGTGGAACCTCAGGAATAGAATTACCTCATGCCTCTCCTCCAACTTCACACCAAAGCAAGGCCAGCAGGGAATAAAGATTGAGGGGAGCAAATCCTTGAACACCTTTCTTCAGGTAAAGTACCTGAGACATTTAAATACTTAACTAATGGTGAGAGTTAACACATCTTCTGTAGAAGTAGTGATAATGGGTGCTGCTTTAAAGAACACACCATTGACAATTTCCCACTTTCTTTGTAAAATGTTAATAATCCAAATCAGAAAACAAAATGGAAGGGGGTTCCCTGGTGGTGTAGTGGCTAGGCTTCGGAGCTCTCACCACCACGGCCTGGGTTCGATTCCCAGAAAACCAACCAAACCAAAAAAACAGAATTGAATTATCCAAACCAACATGATCCAATAGAACTTGCTGTTGACAATGGCAATATTTTATATCTATACTGTTCAACTAAAGTAACCACTAGCTACATATGGCTGAGCACTTGAAATACAACTGAGGAATAGAATTTAAAAATTTTATTTAATTTTAAATACCCACCTGTGGCTACTCTATTAGTGCTAGTCTATATGCTGTAAATTAATGACAAAAACTCCAGGACACTCAACCCTCTAAAACCAGCAAACAATTCATCAGTTTTGTCTCTCAGGTCTCTCAAATCCAACTAAGTATACCTCATTATCACACTAGTCCAAGTCCTCTCACCAACTGGTGTGCTATAATAGCCTCCTAATGATCTCCCACATCCACTCAGGCAGCCCTCTGCCATAGAACCCCTCCCCACCAAAAACAAATCTCCATGCCACCTCAGCCAGAGTACCTTCCATAAGCCCAAATCTGACAATGTTACTGCCCCGCTTCATCGCAGGACAGACACCTAATCATAAATCTACGAAGCCTCCAGCCTCATGTTCCATGCTCCCCTGCCTGTCTACCAGTCTCCTAGATCTTCACCCCAGGGCCTCAAACTTAATAACTGACTCTTTACTTCTTCCTGATCAACTCATCTTTCAGAAGCTCTTTGTTATGTCAAACACCTGTCAGGTGTTAGGTTCCTCTATTATAAGTCTAACCTTGTCTTTCTACCATATTATCTTACATTTAGAGTAGTTACTATTTACTACATGTTGTTCTAAGCATGTTACATATATTAGTAATCCTCATGATTATCATCTTCATTTTGTAGATAAGACAGAAATGTTAAGTAATTAATCCAAGGTCACAAAGAATAAGTGATGAAATAGGATTTGAATCCAGGCAGGCAGTTTGTAGAGCCCCTCTTAACCTCTACATTACATCACTTCTGGTTTAACTTTTAATATAATGTTCTAAATAATGCCCCCCTCCCCAAATAAAACTCCACAAGGGTAATGTTTCTAGGAATTTATCCTACAGATTTACTATAATCCATGTGCAAACAATGATATACAAAGATGCTTAATACCCTGCTGTAATAGGAAAATGCTAGAAAACAATCCAAATGCCTAGCATTAGGATACAGCAGGAATTTGAATTAACGCCATTTTTTTGTTGCTCTGTTCCAACATCATTTTAACATTGATGACATGACACAGGAACTTAATTCTTGTTTATATCAATTCGCCTATGGTAAAACTGGTTTCCTTATACATTATTTCACTTAATCACAGAACCTATCGATGACATTAAGTAAAGACTTTCTGTACAGCCACATTAAAACAAACTAATCTCTCCCTCAAAAAAGTGTCAGATGCTTGGGAAGAGTTAGAAGCTTTTCTCTGGCAGTACCACAGTATTTCAACCCTAATCCTACCCATCATGTTGCAAGGTTCTGCTACTCTTTTATAATAACAGGAACAAAGCAACACCATCACCATCATGGATGACTTTGTACAATTTTGTCACTCCTCACAGTTACTTAAAAATCCAGGTTTGATTAAAGGTTAATCAAAACTAACTCCCCTTCCCAGTGGGTAATCAAACTAATAACTAAAGTACTCACATGCCCTTATTTCCTGCTGCCACTGAGAACATGGAAATAGATATCCTACCTTCCATCTTGTTTATCTCTGACCCAGACCTACCATGCTTTCTATAATTCTGTTCTTAGTGGTTAAGGCAAAGTAAAGCTTCACCTTTCAGAAATAGAGCAGCATAGGCTGACACCTTAAGCAGACACTGATCAAATCTGATACCCACAGAGGAAAAAACTTACAGTTATATAAACCCCAGCCTTCAGCCAGGTTTCATAGCTCAATTTCTAGATTGGTGATCCAAATAATTAAATTAAATGAGAAACAGTTACACAAAGAGAGGTCTTGAGTTAAGTGAAAACAATAGCAATTCTGAGAGTCTCCTAGTATTTATGGGCTAGCAATTCTAATTTTGCACACAGCTAGTCTGGATTTTAGCTTCAGCATATGTAATCTCTGATTTGGGTGGTTAACAAATTTCAGCTCATCCATAAAAAAATACTCAGTCTTTGTTCATGAAAAGGTTTTTATCATCAACCAGAAAACTATAAAAAGATTAGACTAACATTAAGGCAATTAGAATATGCTATTCAGGTACTCAGGCTGAAAAGACCCATCAAGACTGCTGGGATTTGTCCCCATCTCACCTGCACAGATGAGGAGAGCTCACACTTAGCTTTCTCAGCAGCTTCACGAACCCTTTGAAGTGCCATGTTGTCTTTGGTTAAATCAACCCCTGTCTACAAAGTGAAGACACACAATACCTGTATTAGTGAGGTGATGAATACTATTTAAATTGCAGTGATAAGCTGTAACAACAAAAATAAGAGCCATACCTTTATAAACAAGTATGAATTATTACCCTAAAAAACCTGTAGGGAAAAGAAAACCTATTCTAAAAAAGCTACCTGTACCAGGAGTCAGAGGACTGATTTCAGTTCTTTTAGGTGTAGGATTCTAGTTCAAAAAAGGAGTTCCCAAAATTCCTTTTCCAATATTGTATACAGAATGTCATATCCTTTCAATCTCTTGTTTATTCCCAACCTGAATCTACAATAACCAGAGTAATTCTGAGCACCCACGAAACTGAAGTGCATATATTTCAGTTCTCTGTTCAGGGCAAAAAATTATAGAGCAGTGGTTCTCAACCTTCCTAATGCCTCAATCCTTTAATACAGTCCCTCATGTTGTGGTGACCCCCAACCATAAAATTACTATTATTATTATTATTATTAATATGTGGGTAGTTCACTGGCTGGGAATTGAACCCAGGCCGCAGCGTTGACAGCGCCAAAGCCTAGCCACTACACCACCAGGGTACTCCCACCAACCATAAAATTATTGGAAGCTGCTCTCTACATATGTGTGACTGGTCCACATAAGTACATTATTGTTTTCCGATGGTCTTAGGCGACCCCTGTGAAAGGGTCGTTCGACCCCCAAAGGGGTCGCGACCCACAGGTTGAGAACCATTGTTATAGAGCATATAGCAATCTGAACATGGAAATTTTCAATATGCCAATGTCTACATACTAACCTCTCTTTTGAACTCCTTCACAATGTATTGTAGCAATGCCTGGTCAAAGTCTTCCCCACCTAAGAAAGTATCTCCATTGGTGGACTTCACCTCAAATACTCCTTTCTGAATTTCCAGGATAGAAATATCAAAAGTTCCACCACCTAAATCATATACAGCAATGCTAGAAAGAAAAAAGAAGGCCTTAAGGAACAAAACCTATTTCAATTACCAAATGAACATATTTCTCCTAATGTATAATTATTACGAAATGTGACAACTCCCTAAGTGACATCTGTGTTAACATGTGGCCCTTATAGCTACATTAAAATATACCTACAGTTCAAATTAAATAAATTCATTTAAAAGCAAAAATGAGTGTTCAACCACTGTTGGATAAATATTTGACAACAAAAAAATGACCATAGACCAGTACTCATGAAAAAAAGTAAATAAAGGAATGGTCTTGAAATGAACGAGTAAAGTCAAGGCATTATATTTTTAGTCTAAGTACAAGGCTCAATCTCTAAGAAATCAAGATGACGACTAAGGATAAGTCTTGTGGTTCCATGAACTTAGTCTCACAAATCTAGGTGAAGTTTACTGCACAGACTTACACTTTGTCTTCTGATTTGTCTAGACCATAGGCCAGAGCAGCAGCTGTGGGTTCATTAATCACCCGAAGCACATTTAGTCCAGCTATTTGGCCAGCATCCTTAGTGGCCTAAAGAAAAAGAAAAAAGCATTCTACCTCTGTGTTCCAAGTACCATTAATTTCCTAAATAAAAGTGCTAACTGAACTCACCTGTCTTTGAGAGTCATTGAAATAAGCTGGAACTGTGATCACAGCATTTTTTGCTGTATGCCCCAAGTAATTTTCTGGCAAAGAATCAAAGAATGATTTCAATCGTGAGATTCTGGCAGATGATATAGGTAACAGAATCACTAATACAGCCTATAACCTGTATCATCCTCTTGGAGCCACAAAAGGCACTTACTAGATTTTTAGCATGTGAACTAACATGTAGAGACCTTGTAGAAAAACACTTCAATTAAAGACATGGGTTAAAACCCAAGATCTCACCTTTAACATTTCATTAAAGTCCACCAGCTACAATGACTTAAAACAGCCACTAGTTTCTTCAAATGGAAAGTTCTAAATTTTACCTAACAGAGAACAAAGCTTAATGTGCAGTCTCTTTTGGCTTTCAATACACTACTCCCCTACTAGAAAAAATAAACAAGAAAGCCACCATTAGGAAATCTTGGAAGATAAAATCAATCTGCAGGGAAAATATAAAAAGTAACAAAGTTTTGCCACTCCTCTGTTTTCTATGTAACATCACAGACTAATTCAAGGGACAGTGGAGTGGGTATGAAAGCTAATGATTCTCAGAGAAATCACTAATTCTTGGAACTTTCCCATAGTGGAATAAACCTTCTCACCTGCAGTCTCTTTCATCTTCATCAACACAAATGCTCCAATCTGACTTGGAGAATAGAGTTTTCCATGAGCTTCAACCCAGGCATCTCCATTGGATGCACGGACAATTTTAAAGGGAACATTTTTACTGCAAGATACAAAAATTATGTGAAAAAACATGGTAATGCAACCTACCATCACAAGTTTACCCTATAAATGTCCACTCTCCATTCCAGGAGATCCAGGACCAATGACAAATTCATAAATTAATTTAATGGACATCTTTAGAAAATAATCAATAATATGTAAAAATAGCCTGATGAAACCTGAACATTCTTTACATCCCACGAAACACAAAAGACTTATGTAGCTGTTTTGGAAAATAATTACAGTTACCACATGATCCAGCAATTCCATCACTGGGTGTCTAGCCAAGAGAAATGAAAACATGTTCACAAATTAACCTGTAAACAAGTGTTTACAGCAGCACTATTCATAAGAGCCAAAAAGTGGAAATAACCTAAATGCCTATTAACTAACAAATGGATAAACAAAATGGAATATTATTTGGCTATAAAAAGGAATGAAGGGGAGTTCCCTGGTGGTGTAGTGGCTAAGGCTTCGGCTCTGTCAACGCTGTGGCCTGGGTTCGATTCCCAGCCAGGGAACTACCCACATCAAACAAACAAACAAAAACCAAACAAACAAAAGGAATGAAGTACTGATACATGCTACAGCATGAACAAATCTTGAAAACATTATCTGCTCAGCATGTGATATAGCCTATGTTATTATCTGCCTTATGAGTTTAACACCAATTTATATAGTCCAGGAATGACTAGCCAAATCTTCACATACCATGTTTATACATAGGAAAAACCTAATTTGTGGAGGCAGAAGTGAAATTTTTTGAAAAAGGTATCCTTTGACAGGGGCAGGGCTTGCCTCCAGTGACATGTAAAATTATTAAGTAAGATACTCCAGAGATCCTGCTGAAAAGATTCTTTGCAAATAACTACATTTCTGCTATTACTCACATGTCTTTCTGGACCTCAGGGTCATCATATCGTCGGCCAATAAGACGCTTGGTGGCATAGAATGTGTTGTTTGGGTTGGTGACAGCCTGTCGCTTGGCTGGCATGCCAACAAGTCGCTCACCATCTGTTGTAAAGGCCACAACTGAAGGGGTGGTTCTGGCACCTTCAGCATTCTCCAGCACCTAAAACTCCCAAAGCAGGACAGATAATGTTGTTTCAGTCACTAGTGTCTTTCTATCAATCATTTAGGACAAAACAGGTGCCAAATCACAGAAAAAATGCTCAAGAATAGCACTAACAGGTGCACACCTTTCCGCTCTGTGAATTCTGATATAATAAGTACCTTCTATTGGAAATAGGTATTTAAAATATTTAGTCGTTTACTTTGAAACAACTTATAACTAAAAACAACAGAAGGAGTTCCCTGATGGTGTAGTGGCTTAAGGCTTCGGCGCTGGCGCTGTCAGCGCTGCGGCCTGGGTTCGGTTCCCAGTCAGGGAGCTACCCACATACCAAAAAGCTAAAAAAAAAAAAAATAAATAAAAACAACAGAAAAGAAATTGATTCCCTGCCTTTTGGCTAATATCAAGTACAAAACAACAGAAAAAAACAGGATAAACATAAATTAGATCTTTCATAGTGAATTAGGGACAAGGTGATCTTTTCTTCCACATGGAGAATTAAATCTACTACTCAATTATTTTTTTGTAATATTTCAGGCATATAAAAAAATTGCCAAGAAGCAATTCAATAATCCTGGGTACTCTGAATCTTGAGAAGAACACATTGGGAATACAGGTTTCATAGAAAGAGTAAGGAGAGGAAAGGGCTTAGGGAGCTGGGTAAAAAAGGTAAAGGGCTTAAGAAATTTAAACAGGTAGTTACAAAATAGTCACAGGGATATAAAGTACAGCACAGAGAATATAATCAATAACTCTGCAATAACTACAGTGCCAGGTGAGCACTATACTAATTGGGATGATCACTGCATAAATTATGTAAGTGTTTAACCACCACGTTTTACACCTAAAACTAGTACAAAATAATACTGAATGTCAACTGTAATGGAAAAGAAAAAAAAAAAGAGTAATGAGGCTCTGGAAGAATGCTATACTTAGCTCAGGTATGTGGAACACCACTTACTTTTAGATTGTTCCTGTACCTCCAACCTTGATTCGACTTAAAAAAATGCAGGACTCTGATTACAGAAGTAATCAATAGCACAAGCCATCTCAATAGGTCCTAATGGTTAACTTAGTAGTCTTACCTCTATACCAGAAGAACACACTTAAATCCTAGGAAGTCAAATTCATTCAATTATTAGCCCCATGCCATTAAGTGCAAAAATTCACACCTCACAACTGTCTTATGAATTTAGAAGCCACTTTTAAAATGTCAACAAGCACAGAATTTCAGATTGGGTACATGATCCATAGCTTTTTTGTTTTGTTTTATTTTTTGCTTTTTGGTATGTGGGTAGCTCCCTGACTGGGAATTGAACCCAGGCCGCAGCGCTGACAGCGCCAACGCCGAAGCCTTAAGCCACTACACCATCAGGGAACTCCTCCATAGCTTTTTAATCAAGCTCACCTTTGCTTGTTTACCTTCCATAACTGCCACACAGGAGTTAGTAGTACCCAAATCAATACCAACAACTGCTCCCTTGATAGCTTCCGACCTGTAAGACATTTAAAACAATGCATCAGTTACCATCTTAAATAGTGGTCTTTAAAATTACCTAAGAAAATATTTGATACCATGGGAAGTGACACATTACACAATCTATAAATAAGTACAGATGTTATCTTTTTTTTAATGGAACCCCTTAATCACAAATTTAGAGACTACTGCTCTGGGGTTTACTATTTATCTCTCAAAAGAAATGAAGTTACACTTACGCATAGTCCCTCCTTGAAACAATTCTGTAAGTCTCATGACTAAGGCCATTCCAGCCATCCTAAAAAGGAAAAAATTTGCATCAGCCATCAACTGTGTATGAAAACTTGATCTTGTTCCAATTATTCTTCTGAAGGACACATGAAAAATGTTAACTTTCATTCTATTGACTGAGTGGCTATTGTGTATAAAGTATACTGAAACAATAAAACATTTCATGTATAAGAGACACTGTAGGATATTTAGCAGCATCTCAGGCCTCTATAGAAGCCAGTAGCCCTAAATTGTGAATTCCAAAATTATTTCCAGAAATTACCAAATGTCTCTTGAGGAGGCAAAACTGTCCCTGGTTGAGAATCACTGCATTACAAATACTAATAAACCTCAATTTCATTGTTAGGAGCAGTGATGTGTACATTGCAGATATAGATTTAATTTACAGACATTTTCCCAAGCAACTGCTTTAAAGAATTAGGATTAATAATCTTGTGGAGTCAGTTTAGAAAAATAAAAAAATTCAGGAGTGACTTCCAACTTGGATCAAAGACTTCTGTTACAATCTAACCTCAGGACACTTCCAAGAACTTTCTTTAACTCTACGTAAGTGCAGAGACAACAATTCCAGTTCTCCAAAGATGCACGATTTTGGTCTTATACAATAATGAGCAACCACTCCTTGGCCTTTTCCTAATTTACCTACTTCTTCTGAAATAACAGAGGGCAAACTCACACCAAAGATTCTGGCTAACGATAAATATTCCTACACAAAAAAATCGGAGCCTGATTATTTATTGTTAAGGCGCTTTCTTCCTTCACCTCATCATAGCAAAGTGGTCCTTGCACATACTGTATTTTACAAAGGGGAACAGTCGTCTTTATGACCCGTAGGTTAACATAAAAACCAGAATAGTGGTTTCCTACCAAATAGAATTGTGTCCCTCGCCCACAAGGCCAAACCTGTCCTACCAGTCACAGAACGAGCTGTCACGACCACTGTCCGTTAGTTCGTGGAATAAGACCACGCTCGCGAGGGATGTGACTCAGCAGAGCCTGAGACACGGAGGCAAAACCCTTAATTAGGCCTTGAACCGGCATCACTCATTACTGAAGGCCCATAACCTTCCACACCTCTAGATCTCTCCAAGAGAGTTCTGACTTGAAGGGCGCGGCCTGCTGCACCAAGGCCCAAGGCCGTGAGCCCCTTGGGAAAGGCCCGGCAGTTCCTTACCTGGTGGCGGGCGACCGTGGGGCCCCGGGAGGCTGCAGCTCCGATAAGTCGGGCTGCCGCGGCTCGGCTGGCGCTTATCATGGTGGCTTGCTAGTGGAAGTACTAGGTAGCAAACCGACCTCGGATAGCCAGGAGCTACGGTGCGCGCTGGTAAAAACGTTTCTGGAAACCTCCAACCACGTGGTGTGGGAGGCGGGGGTTGATCGCTGAGGCCTGGAGGCCCGCTCTTCCGCTAAGGCGTTGCCTGCACTGCCTGACCAGAGACTACCTGACCGTCCCTCCCAGAGTCAGAGTGTATGGTTAAGACACTCCGCAGCATAATGGTTTGGAAAAGCGTGTCTTTCTGTTCTGGCTGCAGCAGGTCTGGGCTCAGTGAGAGGCGAAGGGGCTAAGACAGGTGTAAAGGCAATACTTTGGACAGCCCCGGTCCTCGGCAGCAGCAAAGACTCAAGGTCACACGGGATAAATTGCGCAACGATTACAGTTTCCTTGCGTCAGTTGCGTGAGAGGAGGGGTATTTTGCGCCTGCGTAGCAGGCATCCTGCTAAGCGCCTAGAGCGCATGTGCTCAGGGAGTAGCGGAAAACGGGGGTGGAGTCTAACTGCAGCAGTCATTGGATGCTCAAGAACACGTGAATTTGGGCCGAGCGTGGCCGGGGGCGAGCTCGGGCGCGTGCCCGCTCCCGGTCTGCGCAAATAGGCCATGCTGTCCCTAGGCTTTTGGTCAGTGTAAACCTCAGGCTAAGAACCTTTGTTGCACGGCCCTGTCCTTTATTCATTTTTTGCCTTCCAGTAGCTTTAAGTACTGCACCTGATATGCAGACCTTAGATATATTCATGATGTGTTTTACCACAGAGATCTCTACTGTAGCCGTCTTTCCTTCCCACTGAGCATAGGGTTTGCATTATGGTGCATACCCTCAAGAGGAAAAATACTTAAGCTAGGCTGTTCTCTGCACAACAATGCAGGACTTCACTGAAATTCCTCAGGCCCATCTCAAACCTTGGGCTGGTTGCTAGGGACAGGCTTTGTGTTCTGTAACAAGATATCAGTGGCCACTATACTGTGACCAGTTTCAGATTTTTAAGAAAAAGAATTCACTGATTCAGCAAATAGGTACTGGAGTGGCCACCATGTGTCAGACACGGTTCCATGTGGTGAGGATATATAGTGAAAGCAAGACGTGAGTTACTGATGACAGTGACATTGAGCTTGATTTTGGAAATGAAGCAATTTTTCCTTCAAGCCCTGAAGTCCCATTTCAAAAGAAAGATGCTCCACCATTAACTGATCACCACTCTGTGAGGAATTGTGGAGGAAATGTCAGGGGAAGTTTGGGAGGGAAAGAAGATAACTGAAGAGTTCACATTGTAAGGGGAATGATAATGAGAGTAAGAAGTCAAACACAACATTGATATTGATTATACAGATTCTTTAAAAAAGCACCCCTTACTCTTAGGTATTAGCTCTTAATTATACTATCCTCCATAGCCTATTTAACACTCATTTCTCATGTTTTTTAAATTCCTTCTCAGGTAGGGAGTTCCCTGATGGTGTAGTGGCTTAAGGCTTCGGCATTGGCGCTGTCAGCGCTGTGGCCTGGGTTCGATTCCCAGTCAGGGAGCCACCCACATACCAAAAAGCAAAAAACAAAACAAAACAAAAATTCCTTCACAGGTAGACTTTTCTGCGGTCATCAAAGATACAGACTAATGACCTCTATTTGTAGAGACTAATATTCTAAAACAATATACTGATTCAGAGAGGAATGATAAAGAAATAAACATTGAAGCAAAATAAAAACTGAAAATTTTATATCCTTATATTGTATATGACAGGGAGGGAGGAGGGCAAATGGAATATTTGGAGTAATTGCATTTTCATTACTTCCCTCTTCTCTCAAATGGTTCTCTTAAGAGTTTGCTTTTTGTTTTTCCTTTTTGTTGCATGGACTTAAAAGGCACAAAATGTTAATCAAAAGAATTCTGGAATGAAATGGTGTTAGCTAAAGGTGTCTAAGATCATGATTCTGTGGGTACATGCATGATTAAGGTAGCTGGTTTCCCCAAGAGCCTGGCAAATTCTTGCCTTGACCACAAGGGGGATATGGTAGCTCTAGATCCTTGATTCCCTTTGTTTTTAAAACAGCTGGTTTTAAATACTGACACTTTTGTTCAGTCCCTATCTTAATGTAAAATAATGAAATAAGGTAATAAGTTAGGAAAGAAAAATTACTACACTAAAAGTACAAACCACAGATTTAATTTTACAATATTTGATGATAATGATGATCAACTATTTAACATTTAATCTATTAATAATAATACTTATTTGTGATATCTGAAAAGTCTAATAATTGTTAGGCAGATCACTAGCTGATTGAAACATTGTCAGTGAGATTGTTGAGCTTGCTTTGATGCACTTAGTTTCTTGAAATCAGGCTCAAAAGTTGCAAGATACACTCTTAAATCTAGACTTGCATTAAGCTTGTTGCAGTACCTATTTTTTATGAAGGGGTAGAAGAAAAAGCTCTCTCCACTAGTTCAGTATTAGTAAATGGCAAGAGGTATTTGAGTGCCTTCTCACTTCTGTTCATATTCCTCACTGATATCTACCCAGAAAGTAATGAGATGCTTTCTTGTAAGATCAGAATTTTAAGAAGAATCAATTGAAAGTTTAATTAACTGCTCTTTTTCATTGATAGTTTAGCTTCTTTGAAGAATTCTTCATTGAAGGGACCTGCAATCCAGTTGTTTTCTTTTCCATGTTGATGGAAGTACTTATAAAAGGACACTTTAAGACCTTCCAAGTGACTTACAATATTCTCTTCCACGTTTGGGATAAGTGCAAGTCATTCTCAGATAAGTTGTGCAGTTTCAAAAACTTCAGGCTGACCTCTCTTATTACACACTTTCCAAAAGTCCGTTTTTTAAATCACTGACTCAATTTTGTCGGTTACTTGGAATATAGTGATTGAGCTGTTTTGAAGTTCCCAGTTGAGTTTTTAATTTCTAGAAAAATATCTGATAAATAGGCAAGACTTTGAAGCTGACCACTGTCCTGAAACTTTGGAGCAAGAGGGAAATGATGGTCTTCAAAAAGTATTATACCTGGACTTCTTGTCTAAATTCAAACACCCATGTATGCACATTGCCACAAGATAGCCACCTTACCTCCATATGCAAAAGGAATGTACTGTGAATGCTGTTCATTTCTTCACACAGTGCTTTAAATAATCTGGAGTTTTGTGATTGTGACTTAATATTTACAACTTTTACGGCCTTATTAAGAACATTTTTCAGTTCACTAGGAAAAGGCTTGGATGCAAAACTATCTATGAATGAAGCAGTGACTCCCTGGTACATGGGGAGCTGCTGCTTAAATTCTGCCATATAGGCCTATAAAATAACCTGACATAGGCTTGCCCCTGTCAGTGCATACATCACAACAATTCAACTAACTAATGTCCTTTTCAATGAAATAACCATTAATTGCCTTAAAAATATGTTTGCATGTGGTACGCTCTGTCAATGGGTAACAAAGCTACAAGTTTTCCTCAATTTCATTTCCTACCAAGTATCTTGCGATGATGAGGAAAATAGATAAATCAGCAACATTTACACTTTCATTTACCTGGATGTAAAATAATTTACTTTTTCAAATTCTATCTGCTACTACAGCTTCAACATCGTCAGACATTTTCTGAATTCATCGAGACATTGTATTGTTTGAAAAAGAGGGAATATTGATTTTGTGGACATGTTCTTCCCCAAACCCCAAAAATTGTCTCCTTAATATATAAAAGGAGAAATTAAATCTTCAGTTATGGTGTAGTTTTTACCACATTTAGCTATGTGATAAGTAATATGGTACGAAGTCTCAACTGCATTCTCGTTGTCTTTCTTTCCTGACATCACGTATGAAGTAACAGCTAGACGCTTTTCTGAGAGCCAAAAGTAATGTATTTCTTTATTTTTATACATAGGATGTTTAGTTTCTAGATGTCACGTGAGTAGAGAGGGTTTCATGCAACTGTTGGATAATATTTACACACACACACACACACACACACACACAGGGTTAGGGCAATCATCATCCCCTACAAATGAAAACCCATATTTAATATACTCTTCAGAGTATTTCCTTTTCTTCTGAGGCACACACGTTTTTTTGTTTGTTTGTTTGTTTGTTTTTTGTATGTGGGTAGTTCCCTGGCTGGGAATCGAACCCAGGCCACAGCGTTGACAGTGCCAGCACCAAAGCCTTAAGCCACTACACCACCAGGGAACTCCCTGAGGCACACACCTTTTTACTGTCTCCTGGTGTGGTGTGTACTTGTAGCTGCGGATGTGTGTTGAGAAGTAACTGGTGATGTGTTATAATCCACATCAAGTTTTGGTTCTTCAACCATTCCTGTTTTCAAGCACTGATCCATAACTGACATGCTTAAAAATCACTGACAAAACAACTGAAACTATGTTAAATGGAAAAAACTACTTGAAAAGAATCACAGGGTGGTTCTGGTGGTGTAGCGGGTGGGCTTCGCACCCTCATCGCCACGGCCTCTGTTCGATCCCCACTCTGGGAACCAACCAAGGGAACAAAAAAGAATCACAATTAAAGACAACACACTTACTTTTACTCAGTCACTAACTAAACTGATCACACAGTCTGGCTATGGATGTATTTATATGTTTAGGGAAGTTCTAGAAACATCACAAATGGATTGTTCTGAAACTGTGTGTAATGATTGGTAGAAGAGTGGGTTGAGGGAAAGATTCATAGCCACGCCCTCACCAATCATTATTCACTAATATGATCTAATTTTGAAGTGTCTCCATTAACAGTTATTCAAACTTAACATTTATTGTTCCATAATGAACCATTTGCGGTTTTTTACTTTACTTGTTTTTTTTACCATTACTGATTATTTTTTGTGTACTCCTGAACAGCCCAGCACGTAATCCTGGGGACCACTGCTTAAGAACTGATGCTCTAGATATTCTACTTTTTTTTTTTTTAATGTGGATAATTCCCTGTCTGGGAATCGAACCCAGGCCCCAACATTGACAGCGCCGAAGCCCAGCCACTACACCACCAGGGAACTCCTGATGCTCTAGATATTAAAAGCAGAAGCCTGGGAATGGGGCTGATTGTATTTGCCAGTGTTGAGGACAGGCTTCTGGACCACTTTGGAGATTAACATGGCCTACAGCCTGAAGACTTGAAGAAATGAACCTGACTCTAAAAAGAAGTAAGATACAAATGCATAAGAACAGAGGGTTAGATCCACAGCCAGGTGGCATAATTCTTCACCATACAGCACAGTACTGTATTTTATTTCTCTGTTGTCATCTCAATGTCACACCAGAAGGTGAAAGGAGCTGGTACATAATTTGCATGTGGATAAATGTTTACCACACAGAACAGGTAGCTGTTCAGTACCTGTGCATACTTTAAATTATATTCTAACTGGCATGATTATTATTTTAGCATATTTGAAGACAGGAAACTAGTTTCAGTTTTTAAGTATTTAACTCCCAGCCATTAATAGGAATTGTCCTTAGGGAGTAATTACTAATAGTTACATGTTTATTTAATTGTCACAACAGTTTAAATGCTCACAACAATGGTCTCAAGTAAATACCATTGGTATTCCCATTTTGCAGATACAGAAACTGATGCTGGCTCTTGAGCCATTTTCCTGCTCGATCCTGCTCCTACCTCTTTGGAGTGTATTTTCTCTTCAATAAACTATTTCTTTGTTTCACCTCTAAAAAAAAAAAAAAAGAAGAAGAAAAAGAAGAAACTGAAGCTTAAAGGGGTTAAGTATGCTATATAGATCACATAATTGAATGACAAAGCCAGAATTTGAAGCCAGACTGCACAACTCTAGAACCTATACTGCTAACCACTAGGCTCTTCTGCCTCATAACTAAATTGGCTCTGATCATTTACCTCCACATATACAGAAGATGAGTTTTAGAATACTGGCCTAATCTATTATTATTAGCAACAGTTATTTTAGGCAATGGAATAAAAAAGTTAGAAATTGTTTAAGTAGTTTAGATTCTAAGACAACTATAAAGAAAGTTCAATCTGTAATGTAACTCACAGGATCAAGTTTGTAGTTTTAAAGCCAAGTCTCCTGAAACTGGTGACTCAGATGATGTTTTATTCAGTCTTACCAAAGATGAATATCATGCTGTGGCACCTTCTATCTTCATGAAATAAAAATGTGGCATATTTCAGGGATTTGTCACTTTTGTTCTTGGAATTTTTCATGTACCTGTAGCAGATTTCAGGAGACAGTTTCCACTTTTCCTTTTTGGCATTAGCTATACTATATTGGAGTACATTACATGGTGTCACTCCACTCAAGCCTGATTCAACAGAGCTTGCCCCAGTGAAGCGTAGGAAGTATTATGTCAGGTGATGTCTCTGTCCCCAGCAGTGGTGACAATGATCAGGTTTCATTTTATACTGAGTGCCTAGTAACCCTACAACCTGTATTCGTTCTGATAGGAGAAAAAGGAAATAGAAAGTGATCCTGAAAGAAAAGTGAGGCAGCAATAAGTCAAAATAAAATGTCACTTTGCTTAGATAGAACATTTACATCCCAATAATAATGTAGTCTCATTGCACAGGGTAAAAATCAGGCAATTAACCTCACACTGGATTTTCATTCCGGATTGGAAAACAGTTGGCTATTGGATAGTTCAAAGACCTATGTGTGAAGCCACTATTTGCAGGGGTGGTAAGGCTGAAAAGCAGAGCTTTGCTCTTCATGATGAGCCATTTAATAGTTAATTTTTAAGGATGTCGGAGTCTTTTCTGAATTTTCTAGTTTAAAGGGCCAGAATTTTAATTTATTCTCAATCAACATGGTATAGGGAAAAGAACTAGGAGTTGAATCCAAACTTGGATTCTAGAAACACAGACAAGACCTTAGATCATTTAACCCATTTCCTGTTTAGCAAAAAAAAGTGCAGGGCACTGCCGCATTCATTTAATTTTACATAAATACGCTCTTTGAGGCTGAAGCAAATCCTACTGGTTTTAGACATGAAAATAAAATATAAAAACTGTTCTTTCTAAACAGAACTTGTCTCTAATCCTAATGTAACAGAAATGTATATGATGATTAGTATTTAATAATTTATTTCACACTTAGGAATGCTACATTTTCAGTGATCGGGAATTACTATATTTTGTACTAAGAACAGAATGTTATAAATAGAATGATGTCACTTGTTTCCAAAAACTATCGATATACTAGAGCGATACAAAAATAATAATAAAAGCAAGATATTTCATGAGAAACTTTGGGGGTAAGGTTAGGACTGTAATTCACCAGTTATCTCAGGGTCAACAATGCAACTGCAAGCATGGCCAGCAAGTATTCTCAGGGCAAATGGGAAAAGGGTTAAAGTCTAACGTTTTATTTAATAAATGACGAACAGACAATACCTGATTTGCCCTAGGTCACACAGACAGCCTGCTGTAGGCGTCTACAGCCTTCTTTTTTACTTTGTATGTTATTTATTTATTTAATTGCAATTATACAAGTTTGTTTAATATTCAAAATTCAACCAATAGTTAATAAAGTTATCAGAATAAATTACATGATCTCTTTAATTTATCTAATGAGATTGATAAAATTGAGACCCATTCATGATAAAAAAAAAAAAAAAAATCTCAGGAGTTCCCTAGTGATGTAGTGGCTTAACTTAAGGCTTCGGCGCTGTCAATGCTGCGGCCTGGGTTCGATTCCCAGCCAGGGAGCTACCCACATACAAAAAAAAAAAAAAAAAAAAAAAAAATCTCAACAAACTTAGAATACTTTGTATGTTTTTTTAAAAGTTACTTACCCGCATGATCTCAGATTACATGTTCAATCGGTACAGGACCTTTTTACTTATTTATTTATTTTTTACTTTTTTATGTGGGTAGCTCCCTGGCTGGGAATTGAACCCAGGCCGCAGTATTGACAATGCCGAAGCCTTAAGTCGCTACACCACCAGGGAACTCCCCAGGACCTTTTTAAAATACAAACTCTGACCCATATGCTCTCTTCCTCCTACCTCATCCTCATTCCTTAAGGTACATGATTAGGGAAACTATGTCATCCTTCTTCAATTCACCAGGATTACATGTTCTCTCTATGTGAAGGGCTGGTGGTTTCTAAGTTTTCTCACCCTTGCTTCCCAACTGTCAGGAGAGGAAGGGCCAAGTTTTCCTTAGGTGATGAGGATTTAATTGAAGGCTAGTTGGGGAAGTACAGGCATTGTTCAATACCTATAAAGCCAGAATTCTGGAATAACAAGGAGGGTGGCTCTTCCTTCTTGGTCATGCCCCAGGAAGACCTGCTCATAGTGTCCAGTTCTTGGTCTTCCCCTCAGAAACAGGCTTACAATGTTCCTGTTGCACTATCTTATCTTCTTTTTTTTTTTTCTTTTAATTCATTTTTATTGTTAGACTTATTGGGGTGACATCTGTTAGCAAGGATTACATAGGTTTCAGGCATACAGTTATGTCTGCTTCTCTAATTCTTCTCTTACAATAGTTCCCACACTCCAGTAAGCATCAGACTGGGCAGCTCTTTAAGCATCCCACTCCTAGAGATTTCGATCCTGTAGATCTGAAGTGGGTCAAGGAATCTGGATAGTTACCACGTTCCACTGGGAATTCTCTTGGGGATGGGATGATTAGGACCATGCCTTACTTAGAAACACCTCAAGCACTGTGGTGTCTTCTGTCTCCAAACTTTTTCATTACACATCCCTATTAGAAAAATGTTTGAGCACATACCTCCATTGCATGAATATTTATGTATTTATAAACTATATGCTGTTTATATAGTTGAATAATGTGGGGGTTGGGGTGCTGAACCTCTCAGTGCAGTCTGAGTATAACTTTTGACTCCCCCAAAACTTAACTACTAATAGCCAGCCTACTATTGATTGGAAGCTTTATGGATAACAGTTGATTAACACATATTTTGTCTGTTGTATGTATTATATACTGTATTCTTACAATAAAGTAAGCTAGAGATAAGAAAATTTATTAAGAAAGAGAAAATACATTTACATTATTTATTGAAAAAATCCACGTATAAGTGGACCCATGTAGTTCAAACTCATGTTGTTCAAAAGTCAACTGTATATGTATATAGTAGTGTTATTAAACATATATAAAATAGAAAATAAAAATGGAAACGATAAAAATAAATATAAATACATTTGAATCTTTGCTTCCTGTACCCTAGTGTAACCCTGCAGCTGCTTGCACCACCCTTGCTATCTTTCTGTGTGGCTTGAACTACACCATCCCAGTGGAGTGCCTTTATTGGGTAGAGCAAAGGCACAGAAAGGTGCCAACTTGTCTCAAGGGTCACTGGGTCAGCTCATAGGCCTTTGGTTTAAGTGCCAATTGCTCGTTTTAAACAACCAGCAGTTGGGATGGGATGGGCATGTTGACCATGTGTGCCTGTGTTACATGATGTGAATGAAGCAAGCAAGTTACCTGGAAGGAGCCCTGTGAACCCCTTCAGAGGAAAAAGGGAGTCTGTGAGCATGATAGTTGCCATGGGTCTTATGAACACCTGTCTCCCACCATAGAATAGTGAACTGATTCTAAGCATGGCAAAGTACAAAGGTGATGCCCTATGTGTGCTCTCTACAGCTTTGTGTGGCTTCCCAGAAGGAAGTCTGCTTTGCCCGGGTTGCTGGGCCAGGGTGTGTGTGTGTGTTTGCCTGGTGCTTGCCCACTTCTCTCTCATTCCATTTGTAGCACAACTCCCTGACCAGAGCTGGGGAGGTCACTCTCAGGATTAAAGGCAACTAACAAAACACCAATACACAGAGCCCTGGAGAAGAGCGCCTGTGTTTGCGTGGTGAAGTGTCTACAGGTAATTTAATAAGAGCTTATTGAGAAGTAATAACTGAGTCCCTGGACCCAAATAAGTTCTTCCGTGTGCATCTACTCTGCTCTTAGGTATACATCCATGGGCCAAAGAGGTTTCACTTTGCCTGATGCACAATTTGGGTTTCTTTGATGTTGCTCTCTTGCCCAATGGCATCCTTTTGTGAGTAGAGCATCATCTTCATGAGTTAGGGCAATCACACTAAGACAAGCAGACACAAGGTGTTATTGCATTACAGCCCAAAGTCAAGACTGGACAAACCCCAGACACATCTTGGAAATCAAGTGACTTAATAAATTAGCTAATGAAGTTGGAAATGGGTTCCCTACATTCCTTTTTTCTGAGTAATTTTCCTACCCCTACTTGAAGATTTTTTACATCTTCAGCTTTCTTTTGTTGTCCTCAGGTATTTGAGTGCTGGTGTTCTATATTCTCAAAGGCCAGAGAGAGTGGAATGCTGTTAGACAGCTCTACAGAAAAGAGAGGGATGGGGTACGTCTTGGATTCAGGGTAGTGAGCAGCCATGTATATGTGTCTATTTCCTGATTCAGAGGGATATTGGAAAATAAGTTACTTAGAATTTCATTGCTTTTCACTTAGTTTTATACTATTGAAAATCTCTAGGCTGGAAACATTTTTTCTATCACTTTGCCTTTTTCCAGTCAGCATGTGTGCTTACCATTTTTGTGTTCTGCTTTTTATGCTTAGCATTATCTCTCCTAAGATATCTGCTTGTCAACCTGGTCCCATATACTTGTCATTTTTAATGGCTGTGTATATCATCTCATTCTTTATTGAGAGTCATAAGTTTATTCCACTGAGTCCTCTGTGCTTCTACTTTTTTTTTGTTTGTTTGTTTTTCAGGGCATGGAGAGAGATTTGCTGCATTTCTAAAGTATTTTTGAAAACAAGCTGCATTTCAGAACCTAAACCAGCATTTGCTGTTCTTCACTTTGAGGGTGCACACAGGAAGCTATTGGGCACACCAAGTTAATGAATTCTCTTTTCTAATGTCCATGTCTACGGGTCGGGCTGGACTACTTGATGAGAAAACTCAACAAGAGGTCTCAGACACCAAATTGGGGAAAAATTAAACTGAGAGAATGCTTGGTATTCCCAAACAGTCACTTAGGTTCTGTCTATTACTGCTGTGTTCAAGACATAGACATAGTTTAGTGCTGTGATTAAAGTGACTTTCACCATTAGCCTCTTTGTTCCTATAAGATATAGTGGTGGGCTAAAGTCAGTTCATCATTTGGGGGTGTAATGATTAGCTAAAGCTATTTTTCTCCAAAGGGTCAGTTATTTCTTTAGTTTTTCTCCAAAACTTCAGCTTCAGCAGGAAGGAGCCATAAATTCTTTGACATAGCTGTCTCCTTATCTGTCTTGGGAGTTATGGACTGCACATATAAGACAATTCATGTACCTCCGCATAATGAGTTGAGTTTTATAAGTCATAAATCTTCACTTAACATGCAGGTGGTGTTGGGTGCCAGGTGTAGAAAAACTGATGTAGTTGCCAAGTTCATGAATGTCATAAATCTTTCATGCTAAGGTAGCCCAGAATCATGCTGTCCTCAGAGGCAGACCAATTTCAAGGTGGTTGTTAAACACAAAAATGTGGGTCTTGATGATTGTCTTTAAAATCAAATGCACTTTTTATTTGGAAAGTAAAACTAAATTACCTTTCTACTTTTAGTTGAAGTCCAGTTTTCTAAGATCATCTCTTCACCCTTAAAGAATCTATTAATCATAATACCTTTTCTTTCCTGATCCCTGAATTCTATAAAAAATTCATTACACAATACATAACCTGTACATTTGCAAATTAGATCTTTTAATGTGCTAAAAATGAGACTCAGATGTTTCAGTTAATCTTGGGGCACATTATTAGGAAAAAACTCTTTGAAGTTTTGGGGAGTGTTTTCTTCTTATGCAATATTTTACATGAAGTACCATGGATAGTAAGCATAGCCCTCTTCCACACTGCCTGTCTTGAGGGCCGAAAAACAAGGAATAGTAGGGGCTGAAGAGAAGTGATTTCTGGGACAGAAGTCATAAAGCTGTGTGGTGTGATGTGCCCCTCTAAATTTCCAGGCTTTATCCAGACTCCTGGAATATGGATATTAAACTGAATTGTTTTCTCTGAAAGTAGATGAAGAAGACTATGAGGCTGGTTATTACTGAAGAAGGAAAACATGTGAGTGCTTTTGGTGAGGTCTTCAAAGAGAAAAACAGAAAAACAAAGTTTTGCCTGAAGTTATTAGGTACTCTAATGGTAGTTAAGTACCTGTATCCTTTTGTGTAATCTCCAGCAGAGAATTGTACACCAAAGACATGTGACTTCTCTTTGGTGTACCACAAAAGTCTTTTTGATTGTGAATATATGAACAGCTATCCCTCCTGTGTTCATCATGTGCTAGCCTACCTTTGGTTCAAGATTGCAGGGGCCAATTCCAAACAGATCTTTTCACTGAGTACAATCAAGTTTTCTTCTTTGATGAGATAATCCTACTTAACCCTGTGAATCTCAACTCTGAGGGTTCGATATAGGTCCTAACCTACTAGAGAATTTGCAAAATCATTTTTTTGACCTTTGTAATTTTATTAATCTTGTGAAAATACTGGGAGGTTCATTCTTCCAACTTCTTTTCCATCCCTTCTCCTCCTCTACCACAAACGATTTCTTTAAGCCTCCGTGCCTTGTGTAAACCTTTCCCACTATCTGGAATGTTCTTTTCTTTTTTATTCAAATGTTGAGCTCCCACTTAAATCTCACCTTTTCTGTAAAGCCTTCTCTGGCTTTGAGGCAGAACCTGTCACTTTATCATCTGTGCTTCTAGAGCACTAGTTCCCCAAGCGATGGTATGCATACCCTCATGCTGGGCTATTCAAGGTTACTCGAAAAACAATCAGTAATGGCAAAAAAACAAGTAAAGTAAAAAAATGCAACAATAAATGTTAAGTTTGAATCATTGTTAATGAAGACACTTATTAATTAGATCACATTAGCGAATGACAAACCACTCTTCTACCAATCATTACACAGTTTCAGAACAATCCATTTGCAATGTTGATAGAACTTTCCCAAACATATAAATACTATCCATAGCCAGACTGTTTGATTAGTTTAGTAATCAACTAAGTAAAAGTAAGTGCATTGTCTTTAATAGTGATTCTTTTCAAGTAGTTTTTATTTATTTATTTATTTGCCTTTTTTTTTGTATGTGGGTAGCTCTCTAGATGGGAATCGAACCCAGGCCACAGCGCTGACAGCACCGGAGCCTTAAGCCACTACACCATCAGGGAACTCCCACAAGTAGTTTTTAAATTTAATGTTTAACATAGTTTTGGTTATTACTGTCAGTGATTTTTTAAGCATGTCAGTAACGGATCAGTGGTTGAAAACAGGAACAGTTAAAGAACTAAAACTTGATGTGGATTTAACCTGTTACCAAGTACTTCTCAACACGTATCCACAACTACAAGTATACCCTTTTCATTGAAAAGAACATTAGTTGGCCAAATTGTTGTGATGTATGTACAGATGGAGACAAGCCTATGTCAGGTTATTTTATAGGCCTATACGGCAGAATTTAAGCAGCAGCTCCCCATGTACCAGGGAGTCACTGCTTCATTCATAGACAGTCTTGCATCCAAGCCTCTTCCTAGTGAACTGAAAGATGTTCTTGATGAAGCTGTAAAAGTTGTAAATTTTATTAAGTCACAACCATGAAACTCCAGATTGTTTAAAGCGCTGTGTGAAGAAATGAACAGCATTCACAGCACATTCCTTTTGCTTACAGAGGTAAGGTAGCTAGCTAGCTACCTTGTGGCAAAATACTTACACAGATGTTTGAAGTCCAGGTATTTTTTGAAGACCATCATTTCTCTCTTGCTCCAAAGTTTCAGGACAGTGATTGATTGGCTTTAAAGTCTTGCATATTTATCAGGTATTTTTCTAGAAATAAACTCACTCAACTTGGGACTTCAAAACAGCTCAATCAGTATATTTCAAGTAACCGACAAAATTGAGTCAGTGATTAACCCTTTTGGTGCGCTGTTGACTAAAGTCAACTGTAGGGCCTGGGTGCAAATACATGTTTTCTTCAAGTTTTATTTGTTATTTAGCTGTTTTAGGTTTATTTATAGGGTCTTTAGGAAGAAACTAAAATAAACTTTGTATTTTGGCCCAATTTTTTTTTTTTTTTTTTTGCTTTTTGGTATGTGGGTAGCTCCCTGCCTGGGAATCGAACCCAGGCCGCAGCGCTGACAGCACCAGCGCCGAAGCCTTAAACCACTACACCATCAGGGAACTCCCTGGCCCAAATTTTGCACAAAATATTCAGCACTGGGAGAGAGGAACATTTTTTTCCGGCACCAAAAGGATTAAAAAACTGAACTTTTGGAGAGCATGTTTTGAAAGAGGTCAGGTTGAAGGTTTTTTTTTTTTTGTTTTTTGGTTGTTTTTTTTTTTTTTTTTTTTTGGTATGTGGGTAGTTCCCTGACTGGGAATCAAACCCAGGCCATAGTGTTGACAGCGCCAGCAATGAAACCTTAAGCCACTACACCACCAGGGAACTCCCAGGTTGAAGGTTTAAAACGCTGCACAACTTCTTATCTGAGAATGACATGTACCTATCCGAAACGTGAAAGAGAAAATTGTAAGTCACTTGGAAGGTCTTAAAGTGTCCTTTTATAAGTACTTCCCTCAACGTGGAAAAGAAAACAACTGGATTGCAGATCCCTTTAATGAAGAAGTCTTCAAAGAAGTTAAACTATTAGTCAATGAAAAAGAGCAGTTAATTGAACTTTCAACCTATTCTTTAAATTCTGATTTTAAAAGAAAGCATCTTATTACCTTCTGGGTAGATGTCAGTGAGGAATATGAACAGCTCAGTGAGAAAGCACTCAAATACCTCTTGCCATTTACTAATACTGAACTAGTGGAGAGAGCTTTTTCTTCTTATACCTTCATAAATAATAAGTACTGCAACAAGCTTAATACAAATCCAGATTTAAGACTGTACCTTGCATCTTTCTTTTTTTTTTTTTACTTTGCATCTTTTGAGCCTGATTTCGAGAAACTAAGTGCATCAAAGCAAGCTCAACAATCTCACTAACAATGTTTCAATCAGCTAGTGATCTGCGTAACAATTATTATACACCTTTTAGATAACACAAATAAATATTATTGTTAATAATAGATTAAATATTACTTAATCATCATTATCAGTATTTAACTATTACGAATATTGTAAAATTAATTCTGTGGTTTGTACTTTTAGTGTAGTAATTTTTCTTTCCTAACTTATTATAATACCTCATTTCTACTATTTTGTATTAGGATAGGCACTGAACACGTCAGTATTTAAAAACAGCTGTTTTAAAAACAAGGGGTACAATGTATAGAAATGGGTTTCAAAGAGTTACACAAGTGGGAAAAGGTTGGCAACCACTATTATAGAGCATTTATCCACTGTTCTGTTATGACATACACAAGGGAGTTTGATTATTTATCAGCATGTCTATTCTTCCCTCTAGGCTGTGAGCATCTCAAGGACAATAAGTATTACTAGCTAGTACCCACTATATCTGACACAAAGTAGAAACTCAGCAACTAAATTACATCCTTTTTTCCCCACCCCTGTGTACCCGAGCACTAAAATACAATCTTGGGCGAGAACAAGCCTTTTAAAGTTGCATTTCACCATAATTTATAAATGCTAAGACTAATGCATAAAGCATTTACTTAAGTCCCCTACAGGGATGCCTAAGGAAGATAGAGAATTACAGAGGCTAGGACAAGCTTCCTGTATTCTCAATGTGTTCTGGGATTTTCTGTAGATTCTGGGCAGATTAAATTCTGTTCTTTATTTCTGCATAATATCTCTAGGATTTTTATGCCTTTGTCTTCTCACTGTAATCCTTCTAACCTAGGTGTCATACTTTCACACTTGAACTGTAGCAATTATAGCAGGTGTGACATTCAGTTTATAAATTCACATGTGTGGGAAGTATCACATTTATATACTTAAATAAAGATAAACTCCAATTACATGCTCCTATCGCATCTGAATGGTGGGAAACTTACTTCACTTATCTTTCATCTTCAGGCTTGAATTGTGGTTCCAGGATCTTATATTTTGCCAGGAGATAGAGGGGGCTTTGAGTTGCTGCTTATTACTGAGACACCTGCTATCTCGTCACTTGCGCCATCGCTTCCAGGTTCGAACTGCCTGTTCTTCCTCCTTGACTCAGAGGAATCTTTTGTGAGGCTGTGAATTTTGTAGTCTAGGGTCCTGGCTCCTAGTTGCATCATATAGCCAGTCTTCTCTAGGGTCCTGTTCTCTCCTCAGGTGCTGCCAGGGAGCAAGGCCTGTTTCAGGTCCTATAAACTAACCATCTTCATCTGTAACCTAGGGGACTACCTTTCTAGTCTGCTTGCAGCGCTTCCCTGCATCATGCTGCTCTGAGGTGGGTTTTCTCGAGCTGCAGCTTCTTTTATACTCTTTTACAGTAGTCTTGATGGTTCTTTAAACTCCTATCACTATCACCAAAACTTTTATTTTCTTTTCCTTAAATATCCAGGAGAGGTTAAGGAAAATATCTGTAATCCAGTTTTTTTCAGAAAAAAAAAAATTAAAAAAGGAAAAATTAGGAGTTCCCTGGTGGTGTAGTGGCTTAAGGCTTCGGCGCTGGCACTGTCAGTGCTGCGGCCTGGGTTCGATTCCCGGCCAGGGAGCTACCCACATACCAAAAAGCAAAAAAAAAAAAAAAAGGAAAAATTAAAAAGTTATCAAGTCCTGCCATATGCTGATCTTCTAACTGGCTTCCTTACCTTTTATTTTTTCTTTCCCCTTCTCCACTCAAATTATTTTGCACATTCCATTCAGCATAATTATTTTAAAACTCCTGCCCAGAAACCCTCAATGGCTTTTCACTGTCTCCATAATAAAAATCACAGTTCCAAGTGCCTAAGTCTACCATTAGGACTTTCATGATTTTCTTTACCTTTCAAATCTGATTTTTCATTACTCCTCTGTCAGAAGCCCTAGGTCTAACCTTGTTCCTCTACCCCCAACCCCCAACGCTTTCCCACCTCCTTACCATACCTGGCTTCAGGAAGCTTGGGGGTTACCCCATTCCACAGTGATTGCTTCCTTCATAAAGCCTAGCTCTTTTCTGTACATCCATTTGGTATCTGAGGTTATGGTTTATCTTCTGGTGCACATTTTTACTTTCCTCATCTAGATCCATGAGCCCCTGAATCTAGATGAGGAAGGCCTGTGCATAGACCTCCACATTCTTATATCCTGAGCAACCACAGGGCTCTTCATTCAAGGGGGTGCTTACTACATGCTGATTAATGATGATGACGATAGGGACTTGGGACCCTTCCTGAGCACACCCAACCCTGCCATACAGTGAAAAGCAGGAAAATGAAGGGGAAAAGGGGCCAGATTCTGTGACTGCCATAAAAGCCTAAGTGTTTTATTGGTTTGTACCACCAATGAGTAGCCTCCTTGTCTTGCCTTCAGCACAAGAAGAAGCATTTGCCCTAACAGTGAAGAACAAATTCCACTATCAGAGTTAAAGGGCCAGAGCTCCTCCGGGTGGTGGGCATTCTGGCTTTGCTGTCTTTTGGCTTCTCCACAGGTTGCCTTTTCTTGCCTGGCCCTCCACAACAGGTTTCTCTGTCAAAAATGCACACTAGCCAAGCACTCTTGAATCAACCAACCTGCTTGACACCTGCTTAGAATCATTCTCCTCCTGCCAAGTTATGGTCAATAAACACAGATGGTAGCCATCTGCATCACCTTGGCCAATCCTATGAGCGCGTCTTTACACAAATAAGCAGGCCGATCAGGCGGGAAGCTCCAGCTCATACTCTGAGGATAGAAAAATGGAACCAAGAGCCCCCCTGCGTCAGCCCTTTGGGCTCCATGGGTACTTTACTTGCACCTTCACACCAGCCTCCTGTGACCCTATGCCAAGCCCTATCTGGCTTCCATTCATGTTGATTCAATGATAGGAACCAGGCAGAGAGGATTCTAAGTAGCATCATATGGGGAGTTGGACTAGATACCTATACTTAAAGGTATAATTTTCACTTGCTTTATTCTTAATCAACATTTAAAATTTCCCAGCCTCCTGCCGATCCCTTTAGCATCCTCATTTTGGCCCCTTTCCTGCTTGATAAGTAGATTCACTCCAGTCACATGGGCCTTCTTTTAGTTCCTTGAATGTGTTGTTTCTCTCTCCCATAGGCCCTTTCTTCTTCGTAGGTCACTTGGGTCCCCACCAGCCATTTGTCAAACCCTATTTCAGATCCCAATTTAAATGTCCCTTGTGATGGGTAAGCTTCTCTAACCCCTAGACTAGATTAGACTTGTGGTGCCCAGACCAGTTTTGCATATTATCTTTCATAGTGCTTTGCGCACTTAGGTTCATTAAACTACCTTTTAGTAAACATTTGTTTACCTTCTCCACTAAATTTTGAGAGCTTCACATGTGCAGAGACTGTGTCTATTCTGTTCAAAATTTTATTACCAGAACCTAGACCTATGCCTGACATCTAGTGTTCAGTAAACATCCATTGACTGGCTAACTCTGCTCCCCATCTCAATCCTGCATTTCCCCTGCTATTCATTCATGTATTGGTTCACTGCTGCTTTTCTGCTATTTATACATTTATGCTTGTCTATTTAATGTCAGCTGTCTTCAGTTGCACTTTACCGGAAGGCAGAGAAGCCATGTATATAATTTTCTTTGAGTAGTGCTTTGTATGTGGATGTATCTCCCTCCTTCCACTGACTATAGGGAAAAAAATGAGGAGGTAAAAGTACGGAGATGGCAGTGTTACCTTGGAGAAGACTCTGAAACTGTTGAGATGATTTCTAGCCCTGTGTGTTATCCCTGAGGATGGTCAGGGAGCAAGTGGGTAGAGTATGGGGCACGACTATGACAGCACAGGGGGCTTTAGGACATTGTTAAAAATGGCTTTGCTCAGAACTGTGGTAAATACTTGCATGGTAACAAAAGGAGGGATGCTTCTGGAGATCAAGAAGTAAGGGGAGAAGTGGGCAGTTTGAATCCATAGGCCTCATCTTCCACAGGGACAGTAGAGAGCTGCTAAGGTAAGGAGAACTATTAGCTCTGACAATAGCTCCTGTTGTTAGGACCCCTTTCGTGGTGCTTTCATTACTTTTTAAAATATAGGCTGAGGAACAGCTTTTACAATAGTAACTGGAACAATGACAAGCAGGATTCATGGGATGTAATCATGAAAGAAACTTTGTTTTTGGCTGCCACTGTTCGTTTAAACCTGCTCAGTACTGATGGTCCCAATTCTCCTGGACAAATGCTTTCCTTGCAGGTGTTAGGAAACCCTACGATCACTTTACTTAGTGATCTTTACATGATCTCAGTTAGGTATTTAACATGTTCAGTGGAGGTATTGTCAATGTTTCCAAATGTTTTCAAGATTAAGCTATTTATCCACCCCCTACCCCGCCCCCCCCATCAAGGTCTTGCTGCAAGTGAAAAGAGGGGTGTGGTCCTTCTTTCTTTCTTGAAGTTGCTGACCTTTACAGGATTCAAGCAAAGAAATAAGAGGTGAGAGGAAGTAATTTCCTTGTCTTGTGCTATTGAAACTGGCTTTATGCTCTCTAGGAGTGACCAATGTTTAAATCTGGCTTTCTCCAGGGGTACTTTTGTGGGTTCTTCAGAGATCGGTTCTCTCTCTCTCTCTCTCTCTCTCTCACACACACACACACACACACACACCCCGGACTTATACAAGTGAACTCTCCTCTGTCAGCTGCTTTTTTTCCTCTATAGCCGCTGAGTCCAATTTCAGTTTCTCCATGAGAAACAGGTTCTTTGCTCCCACAGGCTCTGAGACTATGGGCAGATTCTAGGATTGCATAGTGGCTGCTAGCCCGTAGAGTGGCCTCTACAGTTGTTGGGCTGGAGGAAGGAATTAGTCCACTCTGGCCCTCTAACTACAGGAGACACATATCAAGCTATCTGAGGGGTTCCCTTGAAGCCATTTGCATTAGGCTTGTGGTGAAATGCAGGAACCCCGCCTTCTTCTTTGGAGAGGGGTACACATAGCACACTAACACTTCTCACCAAATAAATTCTTTTCAGAAGCTTCCTCTTAATATCCAACAATTTTTTTCCCTCTTGATATGGGTGAAGCTTGTAGAGTGTTATAACTTTTTCCCTGGTTTGTATGAAAATCTGCATGTTTACTGCCACCTCACTTTAGTCTGACATGGGTACTGTATAGTGGAGCCTGTCAAAACTTCCAGGTAAAACTATGTTGTTACTGTAGGTTAACGGGAAATTTAGGAACCAAGTAATTAATTTCTTTTTTTTTAATTTAATTTAATTTAATTTATTTATTTATATGTGGGTAGTTCCCTGGCTGGGAATCGAACCCAGGTCGCAGTGTTGAGAGCGCTGAAGCCTAGCCATTACACCACCAGGGAACTCCGAAGTAATTAATTTCTGAGCAAGAGTAGGTAATATCATTTTCTCCTCTCTTCTGCTGAGGAAGCTTAATTGTTCTCATCTACAAAATGGACCCACGTCCTTTCCTTGCCTCAGGAAAGATAGATAAATAAAAACTTGTGAGCAAAAAGATTACTCTGGATAGACTAAAGGCCCTAGGGAATAGTTAAATAATCTTCAGAAGAATAATTATTTTCTTTTTCTTTTTTCTTTTTTTTTGAGTAGTTCCCTGGCTGGGAATCGAACCCAGGCCACGGCGTTGAGAGTGCCGAAGCCTAGCCACTACACCACCAGGAAACCTTAATTTTTTTTCATAACGAAGGGAATTAGAGATGAAGGGCTTGATGGAAAGAAGGAAAGAAAATGCCCAGTTTCATCAGTGTTTTTCTAAACCTCATCCCAACTCCTCCCACCCCCGCCTTTTCTTATTACATGCAGGCCCCTATTATAGCTCTAAAGCAGTGCTTGCCCAGAGCAGTGCCAGCTCCTGTTAGATCAATAACCCTTGGCTCTGTGTTTTTCAGCTGTATTTGTGTCTGTGTCTGCGGGTTTAAGGTGGGAGGGGTAGGTGTCATCACTTTTGACAAAATGGCTGAATAGCTTTACTTTATCATGATGAAAAGACATCTTGATCTCCTGGTTTAGCGCCAGAGCCTGCCTTGCATGGGATTCAAAGGCTGCAACACAGAGTTGCTGTCAAGCCAGCAGATGGAGTAGCAGTCCTTCCCTGTGTGCCTCTGGGCCCGCCGGCTGATGCTGGGCCCAGCCTGTGGCTAGAAGGGATAGGGAAATGAATATAAATGGTCGTGCCCCACTGCCATAACTATTGTCTGCAGAGGAGTTTGGTAAAATATGATTCTGGGAAAGTTATTTTCATGTGCCTCTCTGGAATTACTACAGAAGTAACTGTGAGGAGTAAGTGATTGTATGCTGGAGATAACTGTAGAACATAAGGAAAGGAAAGATATAGAAATGAGAGTCACATCCTGGGCTGTGGGGGAATATGGATCGACCCCTCAGCCCTGAACAACCTTGGGGAGGACACAGGAATACCAATAGTGGCTCTTAGTGGGAAAGGACAACCTTAAGAGGAAGGTTTGGGCAATGAAGCTGAATTACCATCTGCCTGACTCACTCTCGTCTGTTTGAATTGCAGGCACCAGAGTCCCTGTTACTAAAATGTGTAGATCGCTTAAGAAATTTACTTTGGGGCCAGTAATAGAATTTAAGCTTCCCTGAGATTACTTCTTCCTATTTTCTAAGAACCCATCACACAGCTGGATACGTGCCAGCTCTTACTAAATAATGGAGCTATGAATGGTGCTCTCATGGAGAACTCTCTTCTGCCCTCTCGCCTGCAGGACCCCTTCTGTGAAGTGGAGAGTCCTGCCCACCTCCTCCTCTGAGAATGAAACAGGGCTTTAGAGTGGAGGATGGATAGTGGATGTGTTCTCTGAGTGCAGGGCCTGTGACTCGCCCAGCTGATTTCCTCTGTCCAAACAGCCCAAATCCAGAAGTAGGGGTGGACTGGGGGACTCAGCAGGAGAGCCTTCACGACCCTAGGCCTAACCACTGCAGACTGCCCAGAAGCCAGGGAGAAGGTGGCTTCCTGGCAGGTCGTGTGCTCAGGCAGGGAGGGCGTTGGGGGCACTTGGATTCTTAGCTCCAGAGCAGGCACAGTCTGCTCTTCATTGGGAATCCAGAGGAGTCTGGCAAGTCTCTTGGCCACAGGCCTCCCTGGAGCCCAGAGCCCTTTGAAGAGAAGAAGAGGTGCTAGGAACAAGGAAGCTGCCGCTCTTGATGAAAAGGTTGGGAGGGAACAAAAATGAAACTAACAAGGGCTGAAGGGAACTGTCTGTGGCCAAAGAGAATGTTAATGGCTCTGCTCCTGAGCTTCAAAGCCTGAGCAGGGCAGGATTGCACACAGATGCCTCTGCTGTCACCTACAGAACACTTAGCAAGGACTGAAGCTTGCAAACTATCACAGCCTGACTTTCCCAGGGCAGGAAGCCACACATGCTGAGACTGAGAAAAGAGAAGCTGCTGGGAGATCCTGGGCCCGGCTCAGCGGCTCAGCGATTGGGGTTTAACTCGTCTCTTCCGTGTCAGTCAGCATGCTGGAAGAACTTAGGTGCAAGGGAAATGGCTGTCATTGAACAAATCGGGCTAAGGGTTGTCTCTTTTCCTTGTTTATTTGTTAGCTGCTATAGACTGAATTGTGTCCCCCTAACATTTATATGTTAAAGCCCTAACCCCTTGAGAGGTAATTCGGTTCAGATGAAGTTGTGAGGATGGGACTGTCATGGTGGAATTAGTGCTTTTATAAGGGGAGAGGGCTTGCTGTCTACTGTCTCCCACCTCATCCACCCCATGTGAGCACACAGCAAAAAGACAGCCTTCTGCAAGTCAGGAAGAAAGCCCACGCAGGAACTCAGCCACACTGGTACCTTCACCTCAGACTCCCAGCCTTCAGAACTGTGAGAAAATAAATGGAAGGCCCCCAGTCTATGATATTTTGTTATGGCAACTAATACAGTAGCTCTAGTTGGAGGCTGTTGGTACTTGGCCCAAATCCCCTATACCTCATCAGTGTATCCATTTCCCCAGCTGCTGTATTGGGTTCCAGTGACTCACAGATGCACCCCCACCCCCTTATCCATAAAATTGTTCTTGGTGGATGGAAGACCTACAGCTTCTGTACCTCCCTACAGCTTTTAGCCAAGTGGGTACAAAGACCAGCCCTTTTACTTCAAGGAAGGATCACTTCTGTGGTGCTATTCATGCTCCTGAGTTCCCCTGTTGGATCAGGCTGAAGCCAGACACAAAGCTGTGACCACATCCTACTTTCCTCCCATTTCCTGCTTCCTTCATTCTCTTTCTCCTGAGGGCACCCCTCAACCCAACTTAAGACGTTAGAGTATTGAGCAGCCCAAATGACCGTCTAGTACTTCATGGGTATAGGGATGGTGATTAATGCCCAATAATAATGAGCTAGGGGAGTTCCCTGATGGTGTAGTGGCTTAAGGCTTCGGTGTTGGCACTGTCAGCACTGCGACCTGGGTTCGATTCCCAGTCAGGGAGCTACCCACATACCAAAAAGCAAAAAAAAAAAAAAAAGAGCATTAGGAACAACAGCCCCAATTCCTGTGTCCAAAATTGTAGAGGAATAAATGTCCACTGAGAAGGAAGATGAGGATGTGTTCTACCAGTAGATGACTTCTTCAACAGGCATCTGACGGACAGCTGTGCTCTCCCAGCTAGCAAGGGTTTAAATACCTGGTTAGCACAGAGCCACAGGCCGAGGTTCCACAGGTCACAAGAACCCTTGAGCCATGACTGGACGGTAGAACCAGTGAGGCAGGTCTGTGCCCTGGTTTGGGCCCAGCCAGCTTCCACACTCTCCCGAGCAGGGTCCAGAGTGCTCTGGAAGGAGAAGCCCAGCACTCGCCCAGGGAACTCCCTGCTCTGAAGGAGGTGGGGAGGCTTCAGGCCCTCAGGTCTTGTCACCCCTCTGCTCTGTTTTGCTCAGCCTATTGGCTTCTTCATGATGCTGTTTTGTTCTTGGAAGAATCTTTTTCACCTTTTTTTGGTAACAACAGTTCCTTTGAATTCCTTCCCTCTTCTTCTTCTACCTCCTGTTTCCCCCTCTCAGTCCAGCTTCATCATCAGAACCTGTAAGATTTGGGACTGGCTCCGTTTTGGGATGATGGGGTAGATTCTTAAATTCTCTCAGGAAAGCCTCCATAAGACAGTTCCTTACTGCTTCTGGTCACCTTTTGGAGTTTAACTTCCTTCCTACCAATGACGAGGATAGGAAGGAATAGAGTAGGCAAAGGGGTAGAGAACTCTTTTCTGACATGCTACTGGGCCCTGTCATGCTGCTGACATATCCTGGCCCATCTGTTTTGATAGTAGCCCCAGAAAAAATGTGGGAGGGAGCACAGTAAATTATCTAGATGCTCCCAAAGATTTTAGGACATGCCTCAAATATCCCTAACCTCCATAGCAATTAGTTTATTTACTCACTATATTTAGAATGATAGTGGCTCCTGATTCTTGTCTTTAAGAGATCCAGAATCTTGTGTTAAGAAAATTTTGGACAACTCTTACCCACTTTCATAACTTTTCTTCCAACATGTTTGTGACAGGGAGTAAAATAGAGGTAGTATGAAGATCTTACATCAAACAACTGAAAGGTATCTATCTGCTTTCTTCCCAGACATCTCCAGTGAAGAGAAAACTTGCTTCAGGAAGACTAAACCCTTGAGTTCAAATAATGCATCTAGGTATAGGCTATTTCTATCACTTGGCTTTGCTTGCTGCTGCATTATTTCATTCTTAGGTAGGTTCTCCATACATGGCGTCCAGACGGCCACCAGCAGCCTCAAACCAGTTCTACCCTTAGAAGTCACTATTCCCAAGGGAGAAAGTATGTATCTTTTCCCATAGCTCCTCCAAAAACCCAAAGAAGACTGTGATTGGTGTGGTCTGAGTCATATGTCCTTCTCTGAACAGGTTGCTACGCCCAGAGATGTGGAGCAATCCAATGGGCTATAGGCCTGAGTCACGTCCTTACCCCTGAAGTTGAGGGTAGGATCTTGCCCTCCCAGTACCATGTGGTCTTGGGATCACTAGAGATTGAGAAAGACTGATCCCCAAAGAAAGTGATGCTTGGGGAGGAACATGTGTCCACTATAGCATGCATTATCTATTCTCCTCTTTGTGGAGTACATCTAGCTCATTCACATAAAAGTGCTTAAGCAACACAAATTATGGGTTCAGCAGTCAATTATGAATGGTGCTTTCTAGACTCAGGTGTGAAAAAAGGCAAGATCAGCTCAAGAAAGGATCAAATCAGTCCAGTTGATTTGAGGAACCTCTGGTTATAGTACCAGGGTAACAGCTGGGGGTATTGAAGAACCACAAGGAAGAGGCAGTCTTGCCACGAACCTAAGGGCTGTGCCAAGTGAGAAGCCTGGCGCATAATAACACTCAGTTATTATTTGTGGAATGGCTTCTCCAAGAACCACAGGTCAAAGAGAAAGCTGGGAGAAGCAGGAAGAACCAAGAGCTCAAGGCAGACTCCTATGCTATGTCAGAGTTCCACTCTTTGACCAAGCTGTGTTCCCACAATTTGCCGAATTGTACACAGCTGATGCTCTAGGGTTTACCCATGCTATAATTCAAGTTATTCCTTTGCTGCTGTATATATATGACTTTTTAATAACTCACGATGGAGGATAGGGCAGTGACAGGTGAATGCTGGTCTCAGGTCCAAGGTCTTCAGAAACAGGCAGCGTTCTGAGAGAGCTTTTCGACTTTGTGACATTGTAGTAAATTGTCACAATTATAGATGAAAGTTAGAGAAAGATTCCACAACCAGGGCTTTCTTTTTAAGCAACATTTTCCTGGACATGGGTGGGCTTTGGGAGATGTGTGCTGACTTGCCATCCCCACCCCCTCCCTCCCGTGGTTCTAGGCACTGCTTCTGTGACTGGTAGATGGGCAGGCATCAGTGTGTGCTCCTGGGAAGCAGGTGGGCTCTGGGACCAGGAGTGGGCATTTATTGACCTGGCTGAGACACGATGTGGAAATGAAAAGATAAAAACCTGAGATATGTGATGGGGACTATAGTTAGAATGAATGGGTTCAGGCCCTCTGCCCAGTCAGCCTAACACTCTGGCAGTTGCTGCCTTTAATGGATGACTCCATTAACATCTCCTTCGATGGAGGGAGGGAGAGAGAGAAGAGAGAAGGAGGGGGAGAGGAGTGGGGAGAATGAGGGGAGAGATAGAGGGGGGAGGGAGAGGTGAATGAGTGTATGTGTGTGTGTTCAGAGGAACTAAAAAGCTTGGAGCTTTCCTCCAGTTCCCTGGTGGGAACTTGGTGTAGTTCTCTCTGTCTGTATGCTGTCTCAGGCTTTGACAGCTGGGGTGGAGCTGGGGAGGGTAGCAATTTGGATGGGGTAGAAAGAGGGTTCAAATCACCTGCCTTCTGATCCCCACAAGATAGGAAAGATGAAAAGGGATGTATCTTTTCCCCTTTGTAATGAAGAAATTGTAGGTCCTGGAGTTGAGAAGATAAAAACATGGGGTGGGGGTTGGGGGTGCTCTCTGAGAGATTTTGCAATAATGCTGGTGGATGAGGAAAAGAGAAGGGAACGGGGAGGTAAAGTGGGTCCCAGGATTCACAAGCTGGTTCATGAGTGAGAAGAAACTGGTTCCCACAGCAGGAGGAGAGGAGGGACACTTTTCTCTTTCCTAAAGAGGAAAACAAACGAAGCAGACACCCATCTTCTGCCTGAGGGTGCTTAGGGTCAAGCCCTTTCTGGAGGCTAGAGATGTGTGAGATGCCTCTTACCAGGGCTAAGGAATGAGAAGGGGGTTCAATAACCCTTCAGAGAATCACGGAACCTGAGATTCCCCGAGTCCCTGGTACACGGCGAACACGAAGGGCCGTAACAGGGAAACACGTTTCTTCCCACTGAGGGATTTTCAGTTTCAGTATCTTCCCGCTCCAGCCTTTTAGCTGCTGTCAGAGCACATCAGGGCAGAATATTGAACCCAACCATATCACAGCTGCTAGGGAATTCCCCAGAGAGTGTGTGGCAAGCATGGGCAGAACAGCTCTGATCCAAGACTCTGCTCCTGGCCTTCCTGAATGTCCTTGACAGCTCACCTCTTCTCAGAAGTTACTTTCAGAAGCAAAGCTACGCATTTAGGGTGCTGCCTACCCACAGATACACAGAACTGAGTATGAACAGCCCAGAGAGAACGTCTCGGTCTGATCAAGGCTGTGATTCTTGAGTATACAGACCTGACCCTGGGATGACCTGAGTCCTGGGATGGGGTGGAGGCCAGATTGGAGAGTATAGTGAATAGGTCCCTGGCTTAGAGGCCAAAAGTCTGGATTTGGGTTTGGGTCCTGATTGTACCCCATGTAGCTGTGTGACCTTGAGCTACTACTTAAGTTCTTTAAACTTTAGTTTTTCATCTCTAAAATGGGGATAATAATACCTTCCCCAGAGGGCTTTTATCAAAATCAGGTAATATGCATGAAAGTACTTTGTGAAATGCTGCATGCGTGGAAGGAATTATTTCTCCATTCCTTCATTCTGTTTGACAAATCCAAAGGCCTCTCCTTGGAATGGGTGAAAACTTTTGGGTTCAAGGTATGTATCTGGAAAGGTATATTTGTGGTGAGGGCCAGGAAAGATAAAGGGAGAGTAAAAGGTGTGGTGAAGTGGTATGTCCTGTACTCACAGAGGACGTGACAAAAAGTTTTTACTTATACAGTAAGAGTCTGTCACACCTATTGAGTTCGTATCTGTAGTGTATAGGAAATATGTATTTGATAATTGTTCCCAGTTTTTGACAAACAGGTCCTCAAATGCTTATAAGTCCCTGGGTGATAGGGGAAATAGCAGCATCTTTTGTTTCTGACACAGAGCCCCTAAATCCCTTGGAATTTCCAGGGTGATAGAATCCTTTTTTGTTCTAATGAGGCAAATCTTGAGGGGGACCCTTGATAGCTTCAGGATGGAGGCTGGTGACCAGAAAGACTAAGCCCTGATGAAAAGCCAGAACTTCCAGCCCCATTCTTCCCACTTCCCTACCCTCTAAGGACGGGAGTGGGGCTGGAGATTAATCGTCTATCATGCCTAAGTGCTGAAACCTCCATAAAAGCCCGTAAATGACCAAGTTCAGAGAGCTTCCAGTTTGGTGAATACATCCATATGTCAGGAGGGTGGTGCACCCCAAGTCCATGAGGACAGAATCTCCTGTGCTTGGGACCCTTCTGGATCTCACCCTGTATACTTCTTCATTTGTGATTTTTATAATATCCTTTATCCTTAGTTTCCTTAGTTATGTAACTCATCTAGCAAATTATTTCACTTGAGGGAGGATCATAGGAATCCCCAATTTATAGCCTGTTGGCCAGAAGTATAGGTGGCCAGGGACTTGGAATTGGCATTTGAAGTGGGGGCAGTCTTGTGGGGCTGAGCTCTTTAATTTGTGGGATCTGATGCTAACTCCAGGTAGTTAGTGTCAGAATTGAATTAAATTGTAGGACCCCCAGCTGGTGTCCAGAGAGTTGGAGAATTGGTTATTTATGTAAGGAAGAATCCCACACATTTGGTGTCAGAAGTGTTCCGTGCGGAGAAACAGATGTTAGTAGCAGTGCCCGAGCCAGGAAGCCACCGGCTTGAAATAGCTGAGGGCCTAATGCTTCTGGGATAAGGAAGCGCAAACAGCAACAACAGAAAATGGAAATCTGGGTGGGGAGAATAGGGGCAGATTCTGAACAAAGTTGATTGCTGTGCAACTCTTCATGCCTCCACCACACATCCTGGCTCCTCTGTCTGTGGTCTTTTCTGCTTCCACTCCCACTGCTGAGCGTCTGGCCCTGGTTCTCTTCCTCATTCCCCAAGAAGAGCATCTGACCGCTCCTCTCCTTTTCATACCAGCCCCCACCAGGTAGTCTCAGTTCAGATCTATGGTTGGAGGACTTGGGATCCCTTCATAGAACACTTGGAAGCACATGATAAAAAGAGTAGCTCACACTTATTGAGGGATTACTATGCACCAGGCACTGTGCTCTTCACAGCTTATCTCATGAATATAATCTTCCAAACAACCCCACTAAAGCTGGTTCTAATATTTTCCGCATTTTATAGGTAAGGAAACTGAAGCACAGAAGGACTAGGCAATTATTATTATTATTTATTATTTTTTTATAAATTCATTTTTATTGTTAGACTTATTGGGGTGACATCTGTTAGCAAAGATTACATAGGTTTCAGGCATACAATTCTACAGTGCATTGTCAACTTGATGTATAATAAGTTCACCACCTAATGTGACTTCTCTTTCCATCACCTGATATTTAGCTTCCCCCCCTCCTCTCCCACCCACTCCCCTTTCTCCCCTCCCTAATCCACTCATTCCCAAAGAAACATTGAACTATTGATTGTGTCCATGGGTTGTTTGTTTGTTTGTTCATTTCTTTTCTCTTTGTTGCTTTCAATTTTATATTCCACATAGGAAGGACTAGGCAATTATTAAGTGATAGAACTAGGATTTGAATCCAGGTAGACTGGCTTCAGAGCCAGAGATTGTAAGCAGCTGCTATTCAGCTTCTGAGTTAGGGCTATGGGTAAAGCTACTCCTCTAAGTGAGTGTGGTGGGTGCACAGGTAGTGGGCTTGACATATGTAGTCCAGACACAGAGGGAAAGCAAACAAATTTGATTCCGGAGTCCTCCAGCCATATTGAGAGTGCTCCTTTAGGAGCTGTGAATGGGTGTGGTTTGAAAAAGGCTCTACTGTCATTTAAGGCTGATAAACCCCAGCATGTATATGGCCCTCTTGAGATATTACAGTAAAAAAAAAGGAAATGTCTTTGCCTGGTTGTTTCCCAAAATTATCTGAGCAGAAAACTCAATTTTTTCTTTGCAAGATGCCTACTATTATACAATAGACCCCTGTTCCAGGATGACTGATTTGAGAAATGCTTTCCTAGACTTAGCCTCCACCCCACCACTCAGTCCCCTTCAAGCAATGGCTGCATTTATGATGGCAGCTAAGATTTCTGCAGACAGCAAAAATTGCTCAGTGACCAGTCAGCTCAAATGGCAACAAGAAGGTGATAATTAACCAAGGTCAGGTAGTGTCTGACTTTCCCAGGCTGCATGAAGAAGCCATCCAACAGAGTTGGGTGGTTTATTTCTTATTTTCATTTCCCCTTGTCACTGCTCTTGTCTAGATGCTTTACATGTCAAGTCTGGACTGTCAAAACAGCCTCCTGACTAGTCTCCCTGACAGCTGGCTCTCTGCTCCAGTCCATCCTGCACACCTGGCCAGATCAGTCTTCTTAAAATACTGCTTTAAGCTTGTCATTTTCCTGTCCCAAATGTATTAATTCAGCTTTCAAGACTGTCCTGGTTGGCCCTGGCCCACCTTCCCTGCTCCCCGCCGCTTCAAATCCTACTTTTTAGATGACGCTCAATCATTCTGGAGCTCCTCTGCGCTCTGTGTGGGCTACTTTCTCCACCCAGTGCTTGAAAAGCTCCCTTCCACCTCCTCTGTTTCCTCCTGTCAGAATTCTGTGTTCTCATTCATTCAACAAGCAGTTATTTTGTGCCTCCTGTATGCTAGGTCCTGTGCTAAAATAAGACACAGTCCTTAACCTCAAGGAGCTAATAAAAACAGATGAATACATGCAGGGCAATGTGTACTATGACATAACGATGCTCAGGGTTTCATGGGGATGGACACCTATCCCTGCCTGGGACACAGGAGGCAAGTCAGGGTAGACTTCCTGGAGAAAGGGATATTGACACTTAAAAGTTCAAGAGGTATTAGTCATTTGAAGCCACGTGGTGTGCCAGGAACTGGTCAAGGATGTGTTGGGTACCCAGATCTTTGGTGCAGGGCAGACTGGACAGGTTCTCACTAACCTCAGAGAGAATCCTCAAGGAGAATCTCAGGTGGATCCTGTTGACCTGGGGAAAACAGGTGAGGGGAAAGCACTTGTATTCATCAGGAAAGTAGAGTATGGGACCAGGAGGAAAGAAGGACAATGACATGCTCCCTCCATCTTATGGTTCAGGGACCTCTCCCAGCTCCCAGGTCTCATCTAAGAGATGCACACCACTGGAGCAGCTTGGTTGCCAGGGGCAACCATGAAGACCCGCCTCATTCTTTTTTTTTTTTTTTTTTTTTTTTTTTTTGGTATGTGGGTAGTTTCCTGGCTGGGAATCGAACCCAGGCTGCAGCATTGACAGTGCTGAAGCCTTAGCCACTACACCACCAGGGAACTCCCCCGCCTCATTCTAAAGGTAGTCACTGAAGCCCTTTGCCTCATGGCTCTGATAGAAAGTCGTATCTGGGAAGTGACAGGACAGGATCAATGTGCTCAGGTGGATCTGAGTGAAGGGTGTGGAAGACAGCCCTTCCAACCAGGATCCTGAGAAAAGACTCGAAAAACAGATGGCACTTTAATCTACACGAATGCGTAATATGAGTAACATAACCTTGTTTTGCTGAGACACAGCCTAGTTTACGTCAGGCCTGCGCCTTAGTAAGTTACCATTGACAACCCGCAGGTCTGATGCGTGTGTGCAGGTCTGTAGTGCTAATGGACTGTAGAAGTTGGTGAATTTCTCTTAGTCACAGTTTTTCCACTCTGTTGTCCACCAATCAATGTATTCTTTTCCTGTGATCTGGGAATGTGAAGCTGTCTTGGAAAGAAAGCAGAGTGTGTACACTCAGAGAAAGAGAACGAGAGAGGGAGAGGCAGAGGGAGAGGGAGAGAGTCATGCAACTGACAGGTAATTTGGTTTACCAAGGCTCCCTGCTTCTTTCTCTGGTTTCTGCTGTCCTGCCTGCTTGAATTGCCTGCTGCTGTCCCCACGGTGAGGGAAGCCTGCACTGTGTAGATTCAAAGCACCTGAATTTCCATTTCTGCTCTGTGACCTGAGCAATGAATGTATTTAATCGTTCTGCGTCTCAGCTGCTCTACCTGTAAAGTGGAAACAGTAACACCCGCTCTACCCAATCACAGGATTATTGGAAATATCAAATGAAATAATTTATGAGGAAGTGTTTTGTAAACTGTAAGTAGCAATAATAATAAGCAGGAAAAGAAGAATAATGAGAAGCTGCTGCCATTTTTGAGTGATTACTGTGCAATTGCTGTCCTCTTTATCACATTATCTATTTTTAATCAAGACATTATTTTTATTAAGATCCTCTCTGTCCTTTAGAACTCAGCTCACAATTCACCATCCCATGAGAACTTGACGGCTCTTGTTCACGTTGGTTCCTGAACTAATTTGTACTATGTAGGTGAACCCACCATTATTTCCCAAGCTCAAGTTCTCTCTCCCCAGCTGGATTATAAACTGCTTCAGGGTAGAGACTACATGCTCTATTTCACTTGCCTTCCCCAGGATACAGAACACATAGTAAGTGCTCTGGAAAACTTGAGATGGAAAATTTCTGGTCACATAGCTATGGCATAGGTTGAGAATTCCCTACATTTTGCAAAGCCCGGGATGGAAAATTGGTTATTATTCTCTGTCTTTGCCACCAGGAAAGGACCGTAATTTATAAATAAAACTTTATCATAGGTATGTAGTGTAGGAAAGACACAGTACCTGTATGTATAGAATTCAGTACTTACTATCCAGGGTTTCAGGCATCCACTGGGGGTTTTGGAATGTAGTCCTTGTGAGTAAGAGTACTACTGTTCACACCTGCTTTGGTGATTCTCAGGGAGTCCAATCAGTAGTTTTTGCCTCAAGGAGTAGCTGCTGATGCCTGCTTCCTGAAAGCAAATTCAAAACTGAAACAGGGTATCTGTTTTCCTAGGACGTGTTCTAGAGAAACCAATGGATTTACCACTTTTCAGTTTAGGAAGAAGAAAACACACACACACACACACACACACACACACACACACACACACTTGGGTACCTGGAGAGGGGGAGGAGCTGGAGGATGGGGAAGGAGGGAGTTTGGCACATTACAACTTAGGCAGCACATTGCCCTGAACAAATAGCCTGCATCACCATGTGCTGATCAATTTTGTAAAAGTTTCTGAATCAACACATTCTCTGCGTGACCAGGGCTGGGCTTTTGCAGCCATGCAGCATACTAGCCAAGAAAATATGGGGTCTTGAAGGAAAAACGGCTCTGGATGAATCACCTATGCCACTGGGCACTGCCTCCTCAGGGCCCTGCTTTAAGGGAGCTGGACCCAACCCACAATGCTTGGGGGTTGAGCAGAAGGTCGGGATACGCAGCCCGCACTACTTTTATTCTCCTTTGGAAGTTCAGCAGGCAAGTTTCTCCTCTTATCACTCCTCCAGCACTGTCTTTACCACCAGACACAGTCTCACACTTACTCGGAGGCAGATGGGAGGGTTCCCAGTGCAGTGCTCTGAAGAAGTAGTGGCAAGGGCAAGGGTTTTGGAGTCACCCAGGCATGGGGGAGAACACTGGCTCCTTCACTTGCTGGTTATATAATCTTGATCAATTCACATAAAATCCCTGAACCTCAAGTTTTCTCAACTTTCTCTGCAGTAACACCTGTAGAGTTATTTAAATTAAAATAAAACAATGTGCACAGAGTACAAGGAAGTGTAGATGCCTAATAAAGAAAAGGATTTAAGGAGGTGGGAAGGCAGTGTACCTGCCCATCAGTGGCTAGGAAGAAGGATTGAGTCCATCTTGGACTGGCTATCTGCAGCTGAGCTCATAAAGCCCCATCTCACACAGTTGAGAACCTCCTTTTGAGTTTTCTGATCAGGGTCTAGCCTGGAAACGTTGGGTCCTCTGTATTTCAGCCTGGTTTTCAGTTGAGTCAACTGGCTTTCATTGGCTGGTTCTTCTGGAGCTTTGAAAGAGCTTTGAGGGGTCATCAAATCCTTTCTTCTTCTTTCCTTTGAGGGCTTCTTCCTCAGGCAATGACATCGGCTGGTGTCATCAGCTAAACCTGAGGGGAGAGAGGAGGCTGCAGCCTCTGGGGTGTAGTCCATATTTCCTCTGCCCCCTCACTGGAACTTAGGTCTGTGTTCTCCAGCGTATGCTTCTGGAGCCCCGGGAGGGAGAGTGTGGGTGCTCTGACTGGAGACTACTGGGGAAAGGATTGAGCAGTCTCCTGACCCTGCCACTGATGTTCTGTGTGTGTTTGAAGTGCCAAGTGATAATGGACTAGCCCATGCACTCAAGACTTGCCACAGGTGTACCCAGTACCCAGCAGCATTCTCTGGCCCATCAGAAAGGAGAGGGATCAAAGGAGGAAGACCCGGAGCATGTGTTGCTTTGGGAAGATCTGTGCCAATGTGACATGGGATTTTCCTGCCTGAGTGTTACTGGACACATGGCAGTCGGTGTGTGTGTGTGTGTGTGTGTGTGTGCATAAGTGAGTGTGTCTGTATGGGTGGGGGGATGGGCAGTGCACAGCTGTGGGTGTATATAGATGCTCTGGACATGTATGAGGTGAAGCACTAGAGGGGCTTCTAGGATTTGTGTGTAACTTTCTTTTCCCCCTACCGTCCCTGCTCCTGGAGGGGGAGCTGTATCTCCGCCCTCAGACTACCTAGCTGCATTCCCCTCCCCCAACACACCAGCCTCTCATTCTGTCACAACGAGGAGCTTTGGCAGAGGGAGGGAGCGTGGGTGCTGCAGAGAGAAAAACACCCCAAAGTTTCAGTGAAATGGCAAGAGAGATGCCAGCACACGGAGAGCAGGAGCCTTCTGTTTCTCACAGCCTGCACTGCTGGGCTGGGGGACAGACACCACCATTTCCTTTCCCTTGTTTCTCCGTTCTTTCCTTCCCTGTCAGTGTGGTGTCCAGGAAAGGGAGACCTGCAGTGAGGAGAGAAAAGGAACAAAGATGCTTTTCCTAGGCACCAACGTTTTCTGTAACCACCAGAATAGACAGTCTGAGCTCTGCTTGCTCTGGCAAAGTGGGGTGGGGTGGGGTGTGTGTGTGTGTGTGTGTGTGTGTGTGTGTGTGTGTGTGTTGTGGGGGAGCTTTAAAGATAAAGGGCAGATAGAACAGAAAAAAGCAAACCAGGGTTGGTTATGTATCTGCCTTGGATAGCCCAGCCATGAATAATTGAAAATTGACTGAATTTGTGCAATAAGTTGGCCATTACCTAATATTTTGCAAAATTAGGTTAAAGATGTATAAAAGGAAAAGCCTCCATAGACATTTTTCTTTGCACTTTTGAAATGACGGCATTTCATTTGAACAGTGGCTGCTTTTAGATAGGGTGAAACCTTGTTTACTCAAAACTCAGGAATACATTTTTGTGATCATTTCACCTAATAAGGACTGGAGTTCATCTTAGTATTGTTTGCTCGCAAAATATTTATTTGTAAACAAACAAGATCCTGAGGGGAATGTTTATTCCACTCAAGAAAACAAGTTATTTTCACCTCTTTGAAGTATCTTATTTGCATTCCAACAATATGGTACTTATAAATCACTCCTTTCTAGCAATTCATTAAAACAACTCCTAGAGGCAATACTTACAAAAAATAGTAAGGCTGTATTTCTTTATTTAAAAGCTTATAATGGGTCTAAACAGTTTATCTGACTTACTGATGTCTATTCATATATGATTATAATAACTTCTAACATTCATTGGGTGTTCATCATGTATCAGGCACTGCATTAAATGCTTTACACATGTGTTCTCTTTTGGTCCTTCCAACCAGGGAGGTAATGTTACTTTATAACTGAGGCATAGAGAAGTTAAGTAGCTTAACCAAGTTCATGTAGGTAGCAAGTGTCAGGACAGAACTTAAATTCAGGTTTCTACTCCAAAGCCCCATGCCTTACCCTACATGCCCTATTGGTACCTTTATATTTATTGCCCAAGGATGTCAAAACATGCAGGCAGGAGAAACAACTGTTCAGGTGCCTACAGAGGGGCTGTCCCGACAGAATTCCTGGCTCCTGATGCAGACCTAGTCTGCAGGGCCAGTGCCTTGGTTGGTATTTGGAGTCAGCCCATCTCGGCGAGGGTAATTCCTATTGTTGGGATGGGGAGGATAAAACCAGTTGGGTTATGGCCCATGAATCTCCTTAGGATTTTTCAGTTCCCTCTGGGGCAGCGGGTTTTGTAGGGCCATCTTCGATAGATATATAGCCTGGGACATTGACGTGAGGAGATCCACAAATATGAACCCAGCTAAGAACACTTTCAGAAGTCTCTAGGAATGCTGTAGGAGTTTGAGGAAGGGTAAGGACTCTGATTTCCCTCTGGAAGGGGTGAGGAAGAGGAGGCAAAGGGAGGAAAGGAAGGTGAGGAGAAGAGGTAGAGGAGAGGGCACGAGGGGTACGTGTGACAGGAAGGAAGCATACAGCTCAATGAATAATGGAGAACAGCTTTATTACTTTGACTTTTTGAAATAAGAACTGGCTTATAAAGGTGGGGAGGAAGCAACCTGGGAATAAATGAAACGAGGAAGGAAATTGAAGCCATCATTTCTGGCCTGCTGACGAGCAGATGTCAGCATGCCTTTAGCCTTTTGCTATATTCAGTGCTTTTCCAGAGATAAATGGGGGAGCTCAAAGTGGTTCCAGTGGGGCTTGTACTGAAAACTCATAGGCTCTAAGTCAGATATTTTGGTTATGAGAAAAGAGGGCTACAAGTTGAGGACTAGTCATCTAGTCTCTGGGGGATTTTCTTTTACACAAGCTATTTTACCATTACCATTGGATTTAACTGCAAAACTGAAGGGAGATCAAGTAAGAATTTATAAAAAAGGAGGTTATAAGATGCTGTAATCTCTACCAAGATGACTCTTGGGATAAATTGTTTGGGGGATATAGAAGAGAAGGAGTGGGAAATGCTTTCACCAAGTCACTGAGAAACCTAGCAGAGTAGAGAATGCTTGGAGCAATCCTGCCTTCACACCTTCCCTTTAGAAGAAGTGAGGCCCCAGAGCAGGGGAGAGAAGCAGTTCAATCAATAGTTACTTGAAGGGGATAGAGAGGCTTCTTTCCTAGTGTAGGAAAACAGCCCATGTGCTGCAATTAATGAGAAGTTCTCTGTGGAGACTCATTTCTTGCAAGGGGACACAGGCAGGTGTGCACCAGAGACTAGGCATCCTCTTCCAGAATACTCTGTTTGAATCTCCTCCACATCCAGCCAAAGGGAGTTGTTTACTAACAGTTGGGAGAAGTGGGCAAATGTCACAGCTTGATAAGATAACCAAGGTCTGCAGCCCCCTTTTGGGAGTGTACAGGGCCAGCACAGGGAGCAGTTTTGCACCTGTTGACTCAAAGGCTACACATGCAAATCCTGCCTTTAACAGACAAGATTGAGGACCTTGGATGGAAAGAGAAATTCTATTGAAAGCCTTGTCCCCAAATTATACTTACTGAACACTTTTGGGGGTTATATGGGAGATGCACTTTTTAAAAAGTGTGGGAGGGGAGTTCCCTGATGGTGTAGTGCCTTAAGGCTTCGACACTGGCGCTGTCAGCACTGTGGCCTGGGTTCGATTCCCAGTCAGGGAGCTACCCACATACCAAAAAGCAAAAAAAAAAAAAAAAAAAAAAGTGTGGGACTGTCCCTACTCTCAAGGAAATTATTGCATCTTCTGATGGGACTGGCCCCATCTCCTTCAGTGTGTTTGTTCTCTCTTCATTGTTTTCACCTCTGTAATCATTTACCTCTACACTCTTTCTCCTCTTTTCTTGTTATCTGTGTTTGCTGGCCCTTTCCTGCTCCTTTAGGTCACTTTGCTCTCTGAATGGGTTTGTTCCTCCTCTCCCACCTGATCTTCCCAACTCTCTTTATGCCATGGGGCCATGGTGAGCTGGCTGCACAATTGGCTTCAGAGTGCTACTGTAGGACCTCAGGGGAGGCTAAAATTCTGTGGTCCCACCAGGGTGTCTGGTAGTGCACAAGCACAGGTATCCCTGATTTCCCAGAATTTAGAAACTGCTCAAATGAACTAATCTGTCAGAGGTTGTGGAGCCTGGGTCACAGGAGTCTTAGCTATGTCCTAACTATATTAAAGATGTGAGTCAAGAAGCACATCCTTGTATGCCTGAAACCTATGTAATCCTTGCTAACAGATGTCACCCCAATAAAAAAAAAGAAGCACATCCTGTCCCCACTTTTTAAGTATAATACCCAAAAGAAGTGGAACAAGTTAATGTGAAATTGTTGGTGGGGAGTGTGACTGATTAAAATTATAATAGTAATTAGAAACAAACAGAGAAAGACCATGGGAAAATATAGTTTCATGGGTGAGATATTATGTTTTCCCATAGTTTATATTTGGTGAGCGTGTGGGAGTGATCAGCATACCCAGACTCTACTCACTCTTCAGCTATAATTTCACTTGCAACAAAAATCTGAATGAGAGTCTCCAACCCATTCTCTCTTTTCCTTTACTGAGCACCATGGCCCCTGTTGGTGCACTGTGCATTGGTGACATCAATGGGTTTGTGTAAGAGAGTTGGTGGGGAAAATGACACTGAATTTTTCTTGCTCAGTCTCAAGCAATAAAGGTAGTGAAGGGTGTATTGAATTGTGGGGTTGTCTCAGATGGCTTTTCATATCCTATGAGAGAAGGAACCTGAATTTACTTCCCTAATCCACTGTTGCCTCTAACTCTGGACTGTCCAGTGAGAAAGAGAGGTTAGCTGGTTGGTTCCATTTTGTCTTTCTTTCGCTCCTCTTTCATTTATTCACAAACAGTGGCAGACACTAGGGTTGTGAGAATGGAAAAAGTCATGGTCCCTGCCCTCCAAGATGCACAGTCTTGTAGGGGACACAGACATAAAAGTAATGACAATCCTAGGGGGAAAAAAGATCTTAAAATGTTGTACAGCTCTCGATAGTGATTTAAGAGGTGATAAAATTACAACACACGTGATAGTGATTTATATGATAATGTTAAAATATTTTCTGCAATGAAGTTAACTTACCATCTGTGGAAAAAAGAAAAGAAAAAAATAACAACAAATACTCTAAGTACAATAAAAATAATAGCAATTAAAATAAAAAAGAAATAATCACAATCCAGGCTGGTGATTGCTGTTGTTCAAGTAACATGTGATCTCAGAGGAGGGAGCAGATAACATGAAAGAAGGAGGGAAAGAGACTGTCAAGCTGGATCTTAAAGGATGAGTTGGGAGTTGGCTAGTCTGAAAGGAGGGAAAAAGTAGTTTCCAGGCAAAGGGAACAGAAATTACAAAGGCAGAAAATAGCACGGTGAATGGGGAGAATGGGGAGTTTAATATGAGTAGAAATTAGGGATGTCTTGTGAGAGTGTCTGAAAAAGGAACGAGAAAAGGCAATTTTGGACTTTGCCACATAGGTAGTGGGGAATTACCAAGGGCTGTTAAACAAGATGTTTGCTTTATAAAGAGGTTATAGAGTAGAGTTGGGTGGAGACAGTGTATTCCAGGGTCTCATACAATAGGGCTTGACATGTCTCCTATCGTGGTTCTCCACTGGAGAATTCTTTCTTCCATTCTTCTCGTCCACAAAAATGTGCTGGGCACGCACTTATCATAAGCCAGGCTCTGAGTTAGATCCTGGGAAAACATAAATGAATGAAAATGACTCCCTGCTCAGAGGCGCTCACTGTGGTTTAGTTATTCTCAAACTCCATGCTAGAGCATTCACGGGTCCATTTCACTACCAGGGTGAAATGAGACAAAGCAAGGACAATGTGGTGAATCTTTAAATAAAGCTAAATATATTCTATATAAAACCTCTCCTCTTCAATGTGGGGTTATATTCACTAGCGTGTCCATACTTTCCTGAAAAGATGATAGTAGATGGTAGTTGTTTATTTTGTGTGTGTGTGTTGTTTTCAGTTTACTTACTTGGCAAAATGAAAAGTCAGCAATCTTTTGTCATATCTCAAAAATTGTGTGTGTGAGGGAAATTTACTGGTTAAAGGTTAATTTCCTCATTTCAATGGTGGGACTAAGTGAAGGCTTTTTTCACCCAAAGGAGGGGACCTGTGCTAGGGACAAGGATTTACCACACATGACTGAGACCAAAACAGGATCTCATGCCACTTCCCACCTTCCCTAGACTCAGATATGGTGGACAAGGAGAGAGAGTCAGGATTCAGCAATTTCCTCCCTAGAGAATGGCTGCTCCTTCTGACAACATACAAATGATGGCTGATGTTCTGGGAGCCCACAGGCCCAAGAAGTCTGGGTTCATCTCATCTCGTTGTGGGAAGACAGCAATTCTACAGAGAGATCCAACAGACGTAATAGGAAAAGCTGGTGAAACAGGAATGGGATGCCCCAGAGAGAGAAGCTCTGGCCCTGCCTTTTATGGGGTAATGGAATGTGGGCACCAGTTTTTATCAAAATTAGCCAGACAGTCAGTGTTTCCATGGCCCAGGCACAAATATCCCACCCACCAATCCCTGAAGTCATTACCACTTAGTCAGTACCTAAATTCAAACTACTGCACTATAACAAGGCTGCATCATTACAATTTAGGGTTTGTAGGTTTAAACTAATTTAGGAATTAGTCTGGGGACCAAATGGACAAGGTCTTGTTATGAGGTGGCAATTTCCTTAGTGAGTAGGATGCAATGCATGCTCGAAATCTAAAGATTGGGGAGCCACTGGTCTCATGGGAGAGTCAGATCTATAAGAAATTATTCCAGTACAGTGTAATAAATACAGGTACAAAGGCACAAAGAACTATGGTATAAGGGGAGAATAACAGGTTTAGTATAAGTAGAGGTAAGGCACATCTCTCACCAGAGAATAGAAAGGAAAGTTGGGGCCTGATGGTGAGAGGCCAGACCAGGAATAGATTCTTAGAAAGCAGAGTTGAAGGTAGGACTGCTGACCCAGGGTCTAGGGAGCTTGGGAGAGGCTTTCCCAAGGAGCTGGTGCTTGGGATGGGTTCTTGCCTAGCCCTTTGCTTTAAGGCTCTCATCTCTCCTTCCTTTCCTCTTGCCCCACATTTCCTGTGTACACCAGGCCCAGAACATCCTCACAGCCTGCTGCTCTAATTACTTCATTCCATTTTAATTCTGCTGAGTTAGGAGCCTGTGAACTCAAAAGGAAATTCACGAAAAATACCCAACACATTGAATGTGCTGGCATTTCAGAAACACATCTGACCCTATCTGCCCCTTTGCGTTCCCTTCCTTTAGCACTGCCTCAACCAGGCTCAGATGGACAAGTATGAGTAGGATGTGCTGATGGGAAGAGGTGGTGGTGCTGATGGGGTAAGATGTTGGGTTTGACTAACTCATTGGAACCATTACTTTTGGGGGGAAGGGAGAAGGACAGGGTGGGGGCTTTCTGAAGAGGGGCTTTCCCTGGACACACTTGGGAACTAATGGAGACCATTTCTGCAGTTCCAAAACATTGGGAGCATATGTGGGTCATAATGTTTTTTCCTCCCTAGAGATATTTACAAATTAGGAGAGATACTTTATTTCATAGAGATAGATAGAATGACCTCTTAAAATGAGGGGATTGCAGTTTGTAAATGGGCAATTATCAAATTATTTGGTCTCAGTATTCCTTTACACTCTTAAAAATTATTGAGGTCCCTCTCAGAGTGTTTGTTTATGTGGCTTATATCTATTAATATTTACTATATTAAAAAATTAAAACTGAGAAATTGAAAGAATATGTATTAATCCATTTAAAATAACAACAATAAACTATTATGAGTTAACATAAATAATAACACAATTTGGCGAAAAAAGAACTAAGTAGACTCTCAGTTAACCGGCACCCATGGGGATTGGTAGATGCCGGATAAATGTAGTTTCTGATTGCTTGAGAATTACTATTTAAAATAGGCCTCACTAATATTATACCCCATACTATACCATAACATACCATAAACTCTGTATTACCTTAATATTAGTATCAAAATATAGTAATTAAAAGCAAATTAAGACAATTAAAGAAACTCAATATAACAGTTTTATTATAAGAACAGCTTTGTGGATGCAGTGTTCGGTGTTAGTTAAATGGTAGTCAATAAACTTTTCAACTTAATGAACTTCACTAACATATATACATATATATATATATATATATATATATTTATTTATTTATTTATTTTTTTACTTTTTTATTTATTTAGTAGTTCCCTGGCTGGGAATCGAACCCAGGCCGCAGCGCTGACAGCGCCGAAGCCTTGCCACTACACCACCAGGGAGCTTCCACATAATTTTTTCAACTTCAAGTAACTTAGAAAAAGAACACACACATACACACTTAAAACTGTTACAGTGCAGTAGAGTGTTTACTAGGTAGACATCGTATCAGAATCATCAGGATCTGATGATGTAGCCAGGACAGGACCAGGAGAAGTGGATGCGGTGGTTTTGGGCAGCTTTCTTGAAAAAAATGAAAGAATCCCAGTTTACTTTGAGGCCCTATGCCCTTCACACAAAGTCAGGTTTTACATGATGTTCAGCTGCACAACATGCTGAGATTTTATTTTAATCTTTATTTAAAGTATTATTTCTTCAATTTTTTTTGCCGAGAGTTAACTGAGAGTCTACTGTATATTTTCCAAAACAAAAAAAATTAGTGATAAGATTGGCATGTTTTGCATTTTTGCAAATCTCTTTTAATACCTGGCTTAATAGAACACACCTAGATACACATTTCTACTTCTTCATTCAATCAGTTTCAGTATGTTATTTTGGTTGAAGTATATGAAGAAAATCTAGCCTCATAGAGTTTGGAAAGAGAGGGGTATTTTATCTTTCAAATAATTTTAGATTTTTCCCTTTGATATTACATCAAAATTCGACACATGGTAATTTCTTAAAAGTTGCAGTGTGGAATCTGAAACCATATCAATTAGTTCCTACTTTATTACATGGAAATCCATTGGACTATCTTGCATTTTGAATAGATTTTGTAACATTATGCATTGGTCATTTGAAAAATTTAGATTCTCTGAGTTGTGTAAATCTTCCAAATGTTGATACATTTAATTGTACAATATTTTAAAAATCACATTCATTATATCACCATCAATCTCTTTAGAGAAGTCTTTAAGCATTGGGAAGCTGTCAAGTTCATGGTAGCAGATACAAGTGTTCCAAAATTCTAATTTTTGCTTGAAAGCTTGAATTTTATCATTGGCAACAAATGCTTTCAGTTGTTTTCCTTGAAGTGACAGGCTTGCTTTGTTCATTTTTGGAAAACTGTCTGCCAAACACTTAAATCTGAATAAGCTTATCTTCCAGTCATTCTTTCAAGTAAAAATGGTGTTCTATGAAAAAAAGAGGCTAGTTCAGCTTGAAACTCAAACAATTGGAGAAGTGCTTTTCCTGGAGACAACCATTGTATTTGGAATACAGCAGAAGTGCTTTATGTGAACTTTCTATTTTGTCAGAGTATTAAAAAGATATACTCAAGGATTGAGATTTAGTAAAAATTAACAATTTTCACTGTTTTATCAAGGATATTCCTAAGTGAAAGTGAAAAAAATTTTAGCTGCATGTGTGTGGCAATGAAAAGTACAAGGAAAACAAACAAGCAAACAAATAAATAAATGAAAGAAAAGTACAAGGACTGCTAGAACAGTTCAGTGCCATCACTTTGATTTGTGTTAAGGTACAAACTATTTTACTCACTATTGCTTTTGCACCGTTATTGCAAATGTCAACACAGTGAAAAAGGCAAATCGTGTCTTAATAGTGTTAGGAAAATAGTTTTGACCCTTTTGGACCCTTAGGGTCTTGGGCACCTCCCAAGGATCCATGGATCACACCTTGAGAACCATTGCCCTAATTGACATGTTTGAGTTCCTCAGGGTTTGACCCTAGGTCCTCTTTTCTTTTCACTCTCTACTCTGTCCTTAGGTGAATTCATTACTGCTTTTGAGCTTCATCTGAGGAAATGCCCTCTACACTTGCTATCTTGAGCCTTGTCCTCTCCCTAGAGCTCCAGACCCATGTCTTCAGCTGGCAATTCAGCTTTGGCACTTGGGTGTCTCAAAGGCTCCTCAAGGGCAACCTGTCTAAGACTTCACTTGTTTTCCCTCGTTGTCTTCCATCCAGTTGTATAAGCCGGAATTCTTGACCTTACCACATTTGCCCTCTCCCCTTATCCACTCACTCACCAAGTCTGTTAATTTTACCTCCTACATATCCTTTGAGTCCACAATTTCTCTCTATCTCCATCATCACCACCCTCACCACCAAAGTCAAAGACACCATTACCACAACAGTCTCCCTGTCATCTACTCTCCTCATTATAGCTGAGTGATCTTTCAAATCACAAATCTGATCATGCCAAAACCCTGCTTAAACCTTTCAATGACCTCCTGTTGCTCTCACGATGAATATCAAACTCTTAACATGGTCTTACTCCCCAGTCTGCTCAGGTTCTTTGATATATGTTCTCCTAAAAACATGTTCCTTCTCTTTAAAACACTCACCATGGTTTGTACTTATATATTCAAGAGTAGGATTGTTTGATTATTGTCTCTCCCTGATGGGATTGCAAGTGCTAGGAGAGCAGACATTTTATAAATATTTAATTGCTGAGTCAATGATCAAATAAGGCCTAGGACCACTCCTCTGAGCGAGATTAACCACTGAAAAATAAGTCTTCTGCCCTAGGCCCTTGAGTTGGGGGAAGACCTATTTTTTATTTCTATTGTCTCACAGCATTTCAAAGAAAAATGCTGCCTTGTCCTAAGCTTTCCATCAAAGTGTCCTCCTAAGCGCAGGAGTACATTTATCTTCCTTTTGACACAGGAGCCCTCTTGGCTCTCCATCACTCATGCTGGCAATGCCTTTTGGAGAAGGTTAGCTAGCGATACCAGTCTTTCAGGAATGGAAAGGAGGATACCTCATCTCTCTCCTACTAGGTGCTTGGCTAGGAGGCCCATTTCAGCAAGAGAAAATAAAATATATCAAGTGGAGGTGCCAAGAGGGAAACGAAAGGAGAATGAGTCATGATGTTTGTCCTTGGGGAGACTTTAATCTGCAGCAGAAGACAGAACCCCGTCTTGGGTTTGCTTGTTTGTTTGTTTTTTAGCTGAGGTCAATGTAGCCCTGGAGGTGGCCTTTTCTATAGGAGGGACGAGAAGCCGACATTAATTAAGTACCTACTGTGTTATTAAGTGCCTACCAGCCACTTTGACTCCTGCTCTATCATTCAGTCTGCGCAACAACCCTATGAGGTGAGAATTATTTCCACATATGTAGATAAAAAACAATTGGAGTTCCCTGGTGGTATGGTGGCTTTAGGCTTTGGCGCTGACGCTGTCAGCGCTGCGGTCTGGGTTCGATTCCCAGCAAGGGAACTACCCACATACAACAACAACAACAAAAAATCATAAAGATAAAAAACAACTGAGGCTCAGAGAGGTTAAGTAACTTGCATACTTAGTGTAGTATATTAGACCTATTTACTCACCTTCTCCATAGCCCTCTCGAAGAGACGCTGTATTGGCCAAAACTTGGCTGCAGGCCATATTATATCCTACACGGACACACACACAGTTTCTTGAAGCCATCACTTACTCTTCTGCCCTAGGTGATTGCACCAGAGGGAGGTTCTGACCCAAGGTCAGTCAATAAGTGCACAGGCTGAACAGTTGCTGCTAATTTATGGCCTGGTAGAAACACGACAAGCTGAAACAATAAGATTCCCTATCTTGGGGAGTTCTCTGGTGGTGCAGTGGCTTAAGGCTCCGGTGCTATCAGTGCTGCGGCCTGGGTTCAACTCCCATCTAGAGAGCTACCCACATACAAAAAAAAAAAAAAAAAAAAAAAAAAAAAAAAAAAAAAAAAAAAAAAAAAAAAAAAAAAAAAAAAAAAAAAAAAAAAAAAAAAAAAAAAAAAAAAAAAAAAAAAA